>JAWNNU010001308.1:0-25127 GCA_035044585.1 Scaptomyza polygonia | reverse complement strand
AAAACAATACAATAATTTTAGCTTCACTAATTTTATTTTTAATCGAGCTCATATTTGTTTTCAATTAAATAAACACAAATATTTATTTGCTAGGATCAGTGCGTACTAAATAGTATTTATTTTCTATTTGCAGCAACATCCCAATCTAATGTGGAGTCGATGGATGACTCATTTGATCCTGGCAAACGTACTGCAGTGCGGTCCTCCACCCCATTGTCTGTTCCAAACCCAAAAAAGCAAAATAAACAATCTCTTTTGACGGAGCTGATGCTGAAGCAAGAAGAGCGTCACATGGAGAGAACGACGCAAAAGGCTGAGGCACTAGAGGCTTATAAAGAAAGAACAAAGGCAATAGAAAGAAAAAATGACTGCTGGAGCAGCTGCTTACCAAAATAAATAATTAAAAATAGTTATAGTCGTGAATTTAGGTTATTTTTATTAAAATAATGTTCGAAAAAAAGCACAACAAAACCCCTAATTCCTTATATTGTTAAAAATTATATGCTTACCGAGGTTTTTGTTATTTTTGATATTTTTCCTTTTTCTGTGTCAGCGGCAAAAGCGCGCTTACATTTACATATGTACCAATGCACTACTGAATACACTTTCGTAATTTGTGTACATCTTTGCATAACTGTATGCCAATGATTGTTGGAAAGTGTCATAGGGTAAAAATTGGGAGGAGTATGTATGATCAGCAATAGCAAAACTGATATTTGACTGCCTTGGAAGACAAAATCTTGTTGTTTTATTTTACTCAAGCGCAACTATGCGGGAAGAAAAATAGTTTGGTGGACAAGTGCTTGCAGAAGCCTAGTTTTTAGCTCAAGATACTTCGTTGGCTAGGTGCATATCAGTTGCTAGTCCAAGTGTTTTGTGGGGTAGGACAGGTATAAAAAGGTCATAGAATACGCAAGGCAGGCAAGCTATCGTTCATATCCAAGAATCTTAATTATTGGAAAAATAAACAGGCTTCTGCAAATACTTCTCCTGTATTTATTTGTTGGTATGTTTAGTTGTTTTGTGTTTTAATCGTTGTTAAATGTGACGAAATAACAGAAGTCAGCAGCAAGTGGTTTTGTTGAGTTAGAAGTTCTAACTTAAAACAACCAAATCAACAATAAAGACTTCTCTCTCTTTTTGTCTTCCAAGGCAGTCAAATATCGCTTTTGCTGCTGCTAATCATACATACTCTTCCCAGTTTTTCCTTTATGACACTTTCTAACAGCCTTTGCTATACAATAATGCAAAGATATACACAAATTACGAAAGTGTATTCAGCGATGCATTTGTAAAGGTCAGTTGCCGAAAACTCGGAATAAAGTAAAGTAGAATAAAAAAAATAGACAGAGAAACTGGAGAAAGGAAAACTAAATTCAATAAACTATTCTTTTCTTTTTTATACTAATATATAGCAATCAAACAGGTACAAACGGCTGTTAACACATTGCTTGTGAGTTCTAACACTGATTAGTTTTTTTTTAAGTTTATACTAACCTTCCAACTTGGACTGTATCAAGCAGATTGAGGCAAAACTCTAAAATTTGTATTTAACAGTTATTCTCTGCCGCTACACCAATGCAATCATACTCAGATTAATATGTATATGTAATTTTTCAGTCGGTCCACGAAAGCACTCTAAAATTGTTCGTAGGTCGAGGTCAGTCCAGCACGTCGCGCTGCATTGTTTGCATGTATTCTCAACTGGCAGAAATCGATACTTGTGCCTATAGTATTAACACATCAATAATAAGAGCACTCAGAAAAAAACACGTTCTAAAATCACGACCATTGGTCTTGATTTTTACCAGGGTCGTTCATAATTTTTATTTCTTGTATTAAGAACGCTGGTAATGAAATGGTCATGATTTGCTCTTTTTAGAACGGATTTGGTACTTTTATACCATATCTTAACAACTACAACAATACTACCACAAGTGGAACATCAAAATAAATCCCAGCAAAACAAATGCCATATTTTTCACAAAAAGAAGGAAAAGCTGTTACGTTCCGAACAGTTGCCTCCAAATATGCAATACACCCATCCAGTGGGTGGAAAATATTCGGTATTTAGGAATTAATTTTGATAAAAGACTTACCTTTAAAGTTCATATAGGATTCACAATAGATAAAATAAATAAAATCATTCGCATTATGTTTCCTATTATAAACCGAAAATCAAAACTATCTATACAAAATAAACTTATAATCTTTAAAACCATATTCACTCCAGTCATTAAAAACGAAGTTCGTAAAATAAGAACGTATGTACATGCTTATATATCACCCGAAGCATATGCACTAACGGTAAACACAAGCCGGTGGTCGTGTGTGTGCAATTTTCTATTGTGTTAGTAGCCGATTACGTCCGATCGCAATAAATATGTAGGTTGGCTGCTGACAAAAATTTGACTGCACAGTCAAAGTAAAGCGGTGAACGTGCGTGGAACAAAAAAAGTGAAGTAAGTGAAAATATTTTATAATGATCGACGATGGCAGACAAAAAAATTTCTCTGCTGATGGATAGCTTCAAGATGCCATACTTGGTACAGTACTTAACAGGTGAGTCGTATATAGTATGTATAAAAGTATATTATGATTTTAGTATAGGTATTATTGCGTGCTGAAAAAAAATATAGAGAAAATAACGCAATTGTATGTAGACTACATATGTACATATGTATACATACATATATTTATGCATACTGTTCTGCAAAACTTAGAAAAAACGAACACGCTGTCGCCACGGTGGCGTCTTCGGTTTTGGTCTAAGCGCGCGATATTGTGAGGTTTGCTGAATGTGCAGTGGCCGGCATCTGTTGACAAAAAAAATATTTTGTTGTTGCTAATTAATTTTTTCTTGAAAAACTGTTCATTTTATTTGTTATAAAACTATTTTTTTGTTTGCGTAATACATATAATGAAATTGAGTTTTCACACCACCGCAGAAGAAGGCAATCTTATTCGCACGCAGTTATATTTTAGAATACAAATTAGTTATATTAATGTATTGATATTACTAACAATATATGAGACTATATACATACATACACACATACAAACGTACGTATAAAAACGAGTTCTATTGACTTGTAGTAGGTGGCGATAAAACACAAGTATAAAAAATAGCATTGCAAAGTTGAGTTGTGCAATTTTTGTTGTTAATAATGTTTTAGTTTTTTCTAAATAAAGAAGATAAAAGTTTACAGCAGCTGTATGTGTTTAGTAGTATCAAACACAATAAAAGGTCACGATATAAATTTAGGTTAAATGCTTAATCGTTTAATATACAATTTTAAAAACAAATATATATTTTTTAATGCTAAATAGATGCCCAAGTTACCTACAACAGCTTAAAATATTTAGACAAGGATGATCTACGAGAGGCAATCCCACCTAGAGAGCTGCATGAGTCCATTCACAACTGTAATGTATTAGAATGTATTCGAGTTGAATAGAGTAGAATGAGTGGCAGACAAAACATTGTATGAGTGACTATGAATAGTAGCATTTGTCGATACTAATATTCATCAACACTCATGACATTGAAGTTGAATACTATGAGTAGAAAACGCAAAACATACTAAGGCGTAGACTGAATCCATTCATTTTTAATGATTTCATTCATTTGTAATGATTCCATTCATTTCGTGTGCCTATAGAAATTACGTATATAATATATGCACGGCGCCAGACTGACGCACAAGCTGACGGTCTGATCGCAAGCGTTGCCTCGTCAGCGGGCCGCACAAGCAGCTCGGGCAGAGGGTCTTAAAAAAAGAGTTCTGTGTGTGCGCTTTTAAAAAAAATGTGTAGACCTGCTTCTTAGAGAATGCGTGCATAGCAGATAACTGCTTTGAGTATGATCGAGCCGGTTCGATCAACTTCTCTAAAATATGGTCACAACCAACACAGCGCTTCGCGAAAACATGTTCGATCGAATCCAATCACAGCTTAGAAATGGACAAAGCTTTATTAATTTTTAAAAATTCTAGGTTCAAATATTCGTGCCAAAGTTGCTGATATTTTAAATGATTTTGGATGCAACCTTGAACTGGACATACCCGTTGTGGTTACTGATCGTGGATCGAATATGGTTAAAGCATTTAGCGATATAGAGAGAGTAAATTGCATTAACCATTTGTTAAATAATGCAGTCGAAAAAGCAATCAGCTCTGTTCCACAGGTGACAGAAATGATCACAATGTGCGCAAAAATTGTGAAATATTTTACGAAGTCGGGGTCAAATTCATCACTGGGACTGTCATTAAAAAGCTTTTGCCCCACTCGCTGGAACACAGTTTTTTACCTTTTGAAATCAATTGAACCATCCACTTAACAACACCAAACATGAACAAGTTAAAAAAAAGACTGTCTGTCCGATAGCAACGATAACGAAATAATTGAAATCTTTAAATCGGCACTCCAAATTCCGATTTTGGTAACTGTCGTTCCGAATTTAACAAAATTTCACCACATAGCCCTTTTTCTTTTTCCACCAACTAATAAATTAATCCAATGTTCAACTAATGAAAAAGAAATGATTATGGAACAGTGCACAGTGCAAAGCTTTAATGAGTCACTATGATGAAGAAAGTAGTTTGGACACGTCGGTATTACCAGAAGACGAATTTTCAGAATTTATTCAAATTAATCATAAGAACAACAATCAAAGCCAAGTAGACCAAGAAATATTGGGATATACAAGCTTGAATGTTGCATACACGCCAGAGTTTGATCGCATAGCTTGGTGGAATGGCCACAAAGATATATATCCAACTTTATACAAAACAAGCAGCAAAATATTTTATATTCAAGCGAGCAGCGCTGCTTCTGAAAGAACCTTTTCAAGTGCAAGTAATTTAATCACCGAGGAGCGCTGCTTGATTGCCAAAAATGCGGAAAACATCAGCAAAATAATGTTTCTGCATTCCAATATAAATAAAATAGAATTAAATAAAACTCGTTATATATTAAATAAATATCTGTTTTTTTTTTTAAATTAGATTAATAAAATGTTCTTGCATATAAAATATTGTTTGTCATTATTTTCTTTTACAGCAAGACAGCTAGTCTGGCATACTCAGAATCTGAGGCTCAGACGCACAATCCCATCTAGAACATAATAACAACAAAAACACACATATTAACATTGTTAAGCTGAGGGTCTGATCGAGAGCGAGCACACAAAAACAAAGTACATGCGTGAGGACACCAGACGCACAAGCAACTCGGGCACAGGGTCATAAAAGTGACCTAACGGCATATGCACATACATATTAGCAGGCAAAAAAAAAACACAAACATACATACATAGCAGACTTCATATTCGAATACATTCAGTACTACTCGAATATAGCTGTAAATTTTCATTTATTTGATCCGTGCCCCGACGTTTGCACCACATTCACTCATACGACTTTGTAGAAGTATTCGATTCCATTCAATTCATTTTATACATTGTATATTGGAATGCCGTTTTTTTGCCATTCATGCAGCTCTGTGATCCCACCCTTAGGGATCCGAACAGAATTTCGGGAAAAATTGTTGCGTTGGCTTGTGCCTATAGTATTAACACATCAATAATAAGAGCACTCAGAAAAAAACACGTTCTAAAATCACGACCATTGGTCTTGATTTTTACCAGGGTCGTTCATAATTTTTATTTCTTGTATTAAGAACGCTGGTAATGAAATGGTCATGATTTGCTCTTTTTAGAACGGATTTGGTACTTTTATACCATATCTTAACAACTACAACAATACTACCACAAGTGGAACATCAAAATAAATCCCAGCAAAACAAATGCCATATTTTTCACAAAAAGAAGGAAAAGCTGTTACGTTCCGAACAGTTGCCTCCAAATATGCAATACACCCATCCAGTGGGTGGAAAATATTCGGTATTTAGGAATTAATTTTGATAAAAGACTTACCTTTAAATTTCATATAGGATTCACAATAGATAAAATAAATAAAATCATTCGCATTATGTTTCCTATTATAAACCGAAAATCAAAACTATCTACACAAAATAAACTTATAATCTTTAAAACCATATTCACTCCAGTCATTAAAAACGAAGTTCGTAAAATAAGAACGTATGTACATGCTTATATATCACCCGAAGCATATGCACTAACGGTAAACACAAGCCGGTGGTCGTGTGTGTGCAATTTTCTATTGTGTTAGTAGCCGATTACGTCCGATCGCAATAAATATGTAGGTCGGCTGCTGACAAAAATTTGACTGCACAGTCAAAGTAAAGCGGTGAACGTGCGTGGAACAAAAAAAGTGAAGTAAGTGAAAATATTTTATAATGATCGACGATGGCAGAGAAAAAATTTCTCTGCTGATGGATAGCTTCGAGATGCCATACTTGGTATAGTACTTAACAGGTGAGTCGTATATAGTATGTATATATTTATAAAAGTATATTATGATTTTAGTATAGGTATTATTGCGTGCTGAAAAAAAATATAGAGAAAATAACGCAATTGTATGTAGACTACATATGTACATATGTATACATATGTGGCGTCTTCGGTTTTGGTCTAAGCGCGCGATACTGTGAGGTTTGCTGAATGTGCAGTGGCCGGCATCTGTTGACAAAAAAAAAAAAAGTTGTTGCTAATTAATTTTTTCTTGAAAAACTGTTCATTTTATTTGTTATAAAACTATTTTTTTGTCTGCGTAATACATATAATGAAATTGAGTTTTCACACCACCGCAGAAGAAGGCAATCTTATTCGCACGCAGTTATATTTTAGAATACAAATTAGTTATATTAATGTATTGATATTACTAACAATATATGAGACTATATACATACATACACACATACAAACGTACGTATAAAAACGAGTTCTATTGACTTGTAGTAGGTGGCGATAAAACACAAGTATAAAAAATAGCATTGCAAAGTTGAGTTGTGCAATTTTTGTTGTTAATAATGTTTTAGTTTTTTCTAAATAAAGAAGATAAAAGTTTACAGCAGCTGTATGTGTTTAGTAGTATCAAACACAATAAAAGGTCACGATATAAATTTAGGTTAAATGCTTAATCGTTTAATATACAATTTTAAAAACAAATATATATTTTTTAATGCTAAATAGATGCCCAAGTTACCTACAACAGCTTAAAATATTTAGACAAGGATGATCTACGAGAGGCAATCCCACCTAGAGAGCTGCATGAGTCCATTCACAACTGTAATGTATTAGAATGTATTCGAGTTGAATAGAGTAGAATGAGTGGCAGACAAAACATTGTATGAGTGACTATGAATAGTAGCATTTGTCGATACTAATATTCATCAACACTCATGACATTGAAGTTGAATACTATGAGTAGAAAACGCAAAACATACTAAGGCATAGACTGAATCCATTCATTTTTAATGATTTCATTCATTTGTAATGATTCCATTCATTTCGTGTGCCTTGAGAAATTACGTATATAATATATGCACGGCGCCAGACTGACGCACAAGCTGACGGTCTGATCGCAAGCGTTGCCTCGTCAGCGGGCCGCACAAGCAGCTCGGGCAGAGGGTCTTAAAAAAAGAGTTCTGTGTGTGCGCTTTTAAAAAAAATGTGTAGACCTGCTTCTTAGAGAATGCGTGCATAGCAGATAACTGCTTTGAGTATGATCGAGCCGGTTCGATCAACTTCTCTAAAATATGGTCACAACCAACACAGCGCTTCGCGAAAACATGTTCGATCGAATCCAATCACAGCTTAGAAATGGACAAAGCTTTATTAATTTTTAAAAATTCTAGGTTCAAAAAGTTGCTGATATTTTAAATGATTTTGGATGCAACCTTGAACTGGACATACCCGTTGTGGTTACTGATCGTGGATCGAATATGGTTAAAGCATTTAGCGATATAGAGAGAGTAAATTGCATTAACCATTTGTTAAATAATGCAGTCGAAAAAGCAATCAGCTCTGTTCCACAGGTGACAGAAATGATCACAATGTGCGCAAAAATTGTGAAATATTTTACGAAGTCGGTCAAATTCATCACTGGGACTGTCATTAAAAAGCTTTTGCCCCACTTGCTGGAACACAGTTTTTACCTTTTGAAATCAATTGAACCATCCACTTAACAACACCAAACATGAACAAGTTAAAAAAAAGCCTGTCTATCCGATAGCAACGATAACGAAATAATTGAAATCTTTAAATCTGCACTTCAAAATCAGATTTTGGTAACTGTCGTTCCGAATTTAACAAAATTTCACCACATAGCCCTTTTTCTTTTCCCACCAACTAATAAATTAATCCAATGTTCAACTAATGAAAAAGAAATGATTATGGAACAGTGCACAGTGCAAAGCTTTAATGAGTCACTATGATGAAGAAAGTAGTTTGGACACGTCGGTATTACCAGAAGACGAATTTTCAGAATTTATTCAAATTAATCATAAGAACAACAATCAAAGCCAAGTAGACCAAGAAATATTGGGATATACAAGCTTGAATGTTGCATACACGCCAGAGTTTGATCGCATAGCTTGGTGGAATGGCCACAAAGATATATATCCAACTTTATACAAAACAAGCAGCAAAATATTTTATATTCAAGCGAGCAGCGCTGCTTCTGAAAGAACCTTTTCAAGTGCAAGTAATTTAATCACCGAGGAGCGCTGCTTGATTGCCAAAAATGCGGAAAACATCAGCAAAATAATGTTTCTGCATTCCAATATAAATAAAATAGAATTAAATAAAACTCGTTATGTATTAAATAAATATCTGTTTTTTTTTTTTTAAATTAGATTAATAAAATGTTGTTGCATATAAAATATTGTTTGTCATTATTTTCTTTTACAGCAAGACAGCTAGTCTGGCATACTCAGAATCTGAGGCTCAGACGCACAATCCAATCTAGAACATAATAACAACAAAAACACACATATTAACATTGTTAAGCTGAGGGTCTGATCGAGAGCGAGCACACAAAAACAAAGTACATGCGTGAGGACACCAGACGCACAAGCAACTCGGGCACAGGGTCATAAAAGTGACCTAACGGCATATGCACATACATATTAGCAGGCAAAAAAAAAACACAAACATACATACATAGCAGACTTCATATTCGAATACATTCAGTACTACTCGAATATAGCTGTAAATTTTCATTTATTTGATCCGTGCCCCGACGTTTGCACCACATTCACTCATACGACTTTGTAGAAGTATTCGATTCCATTCAATTCATTTTATACATTGTATATTGGAATGCCGTTTTTTTGCCATTCATGCAGCTCTGTGATCCCACCCTTAGGGATCCGAACAGAATTTCGGGAAAAATTGTTGCGTTGGCTTGTGCCTATAGTATTAACACATCAATAATAAGAGCACTCAGAAAAAAACACGTTCTAAAATCACGACCATTGGTCTTGATTTTTACCAGGGTCGTTCATAATTTTTATTTCTTGTATTAAGAACGCTGGTAATGAAATGGTCATGATTTGCTCTTTTTAGAACGGATTTGGTACTTTTATACCATATCTTAACAACTACAACAATACTACCACAAGTGGAACATCAAAATAAATCCCAGCAAAACAAATGCCATATTTTTCACAAAAAGAAGGAAAAGCTGTTACGTTCCGAACAGTTGCCTCCAAATATGCAATACACCCATCCAGTGGGTGGAAAATATTCGGTATTTAGGAATTAATTTTGATAAAATACTTACCTTTAAATTTCATATAGGATTCACAATAGATAAAATAAATAAAATCATTCGCATTATGTTTCCTATTATAAACCGAAAATCAAAGCTATCTATACAAAATAAACTTATAATCTTTAAAACCATATTCACTCCAGTCATTAAAAACGAAGTTCGTAAAATAAGAACGTATGTACATGCTTATATATCACCCGAAGCATATGCACTAACGGTAAACACAAGCCGGTGGTCGTGTGTGTGCAATTTTCTATTGTGTTAGTAGCCGATTACGTCCGATCGCAATAAATATGTAGGTCGGCTGCTGACAAAAATTTGACTGCACAGTCAAAGTAAAGCGGTGAACGTGCGTGGAACAAAAAAAGTGAAGTAAGTGAAAATATTTTATAATGATCGACGATGACAGAGAAAAAATTTCTCTGCTGATGGATAGCTTCGAGATGCCATACTTGGTACAGTACTTAACAGGTGAGTCGTATATAGTATGTATATATTTATAAAAGTATATTATGATTTTAGTATAGGTATTATTGCGTGCTGAAAAAAAATATAGAGAAAATAACGCAATTGTATGTAGACTACATATGTACATATGTATACATACATATATTTATGCATACTGTTCTGCAAAACTTAGAAAAAACGAACACGCTGTCGCCACGGTGGCGTCTTCGGTTTTGGTCTAAGCGCGCGATACTGTGAGGTTTGCTGAATGTGCAGTGGCCGGCATCTGTTGACAAAAAAAATATTTTGTTGTTGCTAATTAATTTTTTCTTGAAAAACTGTTCATTTTATTTGTTATAAAACTATTTTTTTGTTTGCGTAATACATATAATGAAATTGAGTTTTCACACCACCGCAGAAGAAGGCAATCTTATTCGCACGCAGTTATATTTTGGAATACAAATTAGTTATATTAATGTATTGATATTACTAACAATATATGAGACTATATACATACATACACACATACAAACGTACGTATAAAAACGAGTTCTATTGACTTGTAGTAGGTGGCGATAAAACACAAGTATAAAAATTAGCATTGCAAAGTTGAGTTGTGCAATTTTTGTTGTTAATAATGTTTTAGTTTTTTCTAAATAAAGAAGATAAAAGTTTACAGCAGCTGTATGTGTTTAGTAGTATCAAACACAATAAAAGGTCACGATATAAATTTAGGTTAAATGCTTAATCGTTTAATATACAATTTTAAAAACAAATATATATTTTTTAATGCTAAATAGGTGCCCAAGTTACCTACAACAGCTTAAAATATTTAGACAAGGATGATCTACGAGAGGCAATCCCACCTAGAGAGCTGCATGAGTCCATTCACAACTGTAATGTATTAGAATGTATTCGAGTTGAATAGAGTAGAATGAGTGGCAGACAAAACATTGTATGAGTGACTATGAATAGTAGCATTTGTCGATACTAATATTCATCAACACTCATGACATTGAAGTTGAATACTATGAGTAGAAAACGCAAAACATACTAAGGCGTAGACTGAATCCATTCATTTTTAATGATTTCATTCATTTGTAATGATTCCATTCATTTCGTGTGCCTAGAGAAATTACGTATATAATATATGCACGGCGCCAGACTGACGCACAAGCTGACGGTCTGATCGCAAGCGTTGCCTCGTCAGCGGGCCGCACAAGCAGCTCGGGCAGAGGGTCTTAAAAAAAGAGTTCTGTGTGTGCGCTTTTAAAAAAAATGTGTAGACCTGCTTCTTAGAGAATGCGTGCATAGCAGATAACTGCTTTGAGTATGATCAAGCCGGTTCGATCAACTTCTCTAAAATATGGTCACAACCAACACAGCGCTTCGCGAAAACATGTTCGATCGAATCCAATCACAGCTTAGAAATGGACAAAGCTTTATTAATTTTTAAAAATTCTAGGTTCAAATATTCGTGCCAAAGTTGCTGATATTTTAAATGATTTTGGATGCAACCTTGAACTGGACATACCCGTTGTGGTTACTGATCGTGGATCGAATATGGTTAAAGCATTTAGCGATATAGAGAGAGTAAATTGCATTAACCATTTGTTAAATAATGCAGTCGAAAAAGCAATCAGCTCTGTTCCACAGGTGACAGAAATGATCACAATGTGCGCAAAAATTGTGAAATATTTTACGAAGTCGGGGTCAAATTCATCACTGGGACTGTCATTAAAAAGCTTTTGCCCCACTCGCTGGAACACAGTTTTTTACCTTTTGAAATCAATTGAACCATCCACTTAACAACACCAAACATGAACAAGTTAAAAAAAAGCCTGTCTGTCCGATAGCAACGATAACGAAATAATTGAAATCTTTAAATCTGCACTTCAAAATCAGATTTTGGTAACTGTCGTTCCGAATTTAACAAAATTTCACCACATAGCCCTTTTTCTTTTCCCACCAACTAATAAATTAATCCAATGTTCAACTAATGAAAAAGAAATGATTATGGAACAGTGCACAGTGCAAAGCTTTAATGAGTCACTATGATGAAGAAAGTAGTTTGGACACGTCGGTATTACCAGAAGACGAATTTTCAGAATTTATTCAAATTAATCATAAGAACAACAATCAAAGCCAAGTAGACCAAGAAATATTGGGATATACAAGCTTGAATGTTGCATACACGCCAGAGTTTGATTGCATAGCTTTGTGGAATGGCCGCAAAGATATATATCCAACTTTATACAAAACAAGCAGCAAAATATTTTATATTCAAGCGAGCAGCGCTGCTTCTGAAAGAACCTTTTCAAGTGCAAGTAATTTAATCACCGTGGAGCGCTGCTTGATTGCCAAAAATGCGGAAAACATCAGCAAAATAATGTTTCTGCATTCCAATATAAATAAAATAGAATTAAATAAAACTCGTTATATATTAAATAAATATCTGTTTTTTTTTTTTTAAATTAGATTAATAAAATGTTCTTGCATATAAAATATTGTTTGTCATTGTTTTCTTTTACAGCAAGACAGCTAGTCTGGCATACTCAGAATCTGAGGCTCAGACGCACAATCCAATCTAGAACATAATAACAACAAAAACACACATATTAACATTGTTAAGCTGAGGGTCTGATCCATGATACAATTAATATGGTAGTGTCATGCGAGCAACCAAGTACCAACTGATTTGAACATGTGAGTGCGAGGGAGACAGTCAAGTTGCTCTCTTTATTATACTCGATACCGAAGGTAAAGAGTATATTGGGTTTGTGCAATGTCCGTCATGGTGTCTGTCCGTCTGTCCGTCCGTATGTTCGCAACTTTTTTCCACACCCTTCAAGTTAGAGACTTCAAACTTTGCAAATCTCTTTATCTATGGCATAGTAAATTAAAGTGTCAAGATTAGAGTTCTACGATAACTAGGGGGCTGGCAAATCGATAAACTCGATAACGCGAAATCGATAGATCCAGCTATTTCGCAAGCCCTTACAGCTAGAACTACCAAATTTGGGGAGAAAATAGCTATTTATAATTCCCAAAAAACTGCATCAAAAATTTTGGAGCCACGCCCACACATTCCGCCCCCAGCCCCCCGCAGTTTAACACTAAAAATGCCCATATCTTCTACAGTTTTTGAGCTAGACCCACCAAATTTGGTACCAAGATAGGTGTTAACGATCCCGAACCCAATTCATAAAAACTTTGGATGCCACGCCCATATATACTGCCCTATCTGCCCTCAACCACCCCAACGCTTCGCTAAAAACGGTAGTGCGTGTATCTTCCATAGTGTTTGAGCTAGAGTCACAAAATTTGGTAGGTAGATAACTGGTAACGACCCCCCAAAAACTGCATCAAAGTTTTGGAGCCCCACCCACCCATACCGCCCCCAGCCCCCCTTCCACCATATTCTACTAACTTTGAGCTAGAGCCACCAAATTTTGTATGAGGATAGCAATTAACATTATAAACAGATCTGCAGCAAAACTTTGGACGCCACGCCCCCTTATACCAGCCCCCAGAACCCAGCCCCCCTTCTACCAAATTCTACTAACTGTGAGCTAGAGGCACCAAATTCGGTTTGAGAATAGCTATTGACATCATAAATAGATCTGCAGCAAAAGTTTGGATGCCACGCCCCCTCTTACCAACCCCATCCCCCCTTCCCCCAAATTTTACTATTTTTGAGCTAGAGTCACCAAATTTGGTATGAGGATAGCAATTGATATCATACACAGATCTTCAGCTAAAATTTTGATGCCAAGCCCCCCCCCATACCTCCCCCAGCTTACCATCCACCATATTCTTCTAACTTTGAGCTAGAATCACCATATTTGGAAGGAAGATAGCTTTTTGGCATCCCCATCTGCACCAGACAATCTTTGAGGCAGCATACACCCCTGCAGCAGCATACACCCCTGCCGTATCCACACACCATTGCAATCAGCTCTCTTTTAATCTGTTTTACTACTGGTATCGAGTATACCGCAGTCGGGTGCGTCCGACTGCAACGTTTCTACTTGTTTTACTCTCTTGACTCTTTGAAGGGGTTGTTTTGTTAGTGCGACAGAGTTAGGTATAAAAAGTGTTTTGGTTGTATGTATACGGCCGATACATTTTGGTTGCTTTGTTGTGACATTTAAATTAAAATAAATATTCATATTCAAATAAAAAACATTTATTATTATTATTTTAAAGTAGTATTTTTAATAATTTTTTATTTTTAATTATGTTTTGTTTTTGTTTTTGTATTTTTAATTTAGTATTAAGGTTTTTGATACGAAAATGTATTTTTATCTTAAAATAAAATTTTTTACTTCGTTGGGCAATGTAAACGGCACAAGTAAAAATCTAAACTAAAAAAAACACATGAACAAACATAACAAACAGAACAAAATTCGTCCGCACGGACGTCTTACCACAACGACAAGCACTTTGCGACTGTCGATTGGTACCAGAAAAAAGAGAGCGTTGCTCGCATGACACTACCATAATAATTGTATCATGGTCTGATCGAGAGCGAGCACACAAAAACAAAGTACATGCGTGAGGACACCAGACGCACAAGCAACTCGGGCACAGGGTCATAAAAGTGACCTAACGGCATATGCACATACATATTAGCAGGCAAAAAAAAAACACAAACATACATACATAGCAGACTTCATATTCGAATACATTCAGTACTACTCGAATATAGCTGTAAATTTTCATTTATTTGATCCGTGCCCCGACGTTTGCACCACATTCACTCATACGACTTTGTAGAAGTATTCGATTCCATTCAATTCATTTTATACATTGTATATTGGAATGCCGTTTTTTTGCCATTCATGCAGCTCTGTGATCCCACCCTTAGGGATCCGAACAGAATTTCGGGAAAAATTGTTGCGTTGGCTTGTGCCTATAGTATTAACACATCAATAATAAGAGCACTCAGAAAAAAACACGTTCTAAAATCACGACCATTGGTCTTGATTTTTACCAGGGTCGTTCATAATTTTTATTTCTTGTATTAAGAACGCTGGTAATGAAATGGTCATGATTTGCTCTTTTTAGAACGGATTTGGTACTTTTATACCATATCTTAACAACTACAACAATACTACCACAAGTGGAACATCAAAATAAATCCCAGCAAAACAAATGCCATATTTTTCACAAAAAGAAGGAAAAGCTGTTACGTTCCGAACAGTTGCCTCCAAATATGCAATACACCCATCCAGTGGGTGGAAAATATTCGGTATTTAGGAATTAATTTTGATAAAATACTTACCTTTAAATTTCATATAGGATTCACAATAGATAAAATAAATAAAATCATTCGCATTATGTTTCCTATTATAAACCGAAAATCAAAGCTATCTATACAAAATAAACTTATAATCTTTAAAACCATATTCACTCCAGTCATTAAAAACGAAGTTCGTAAAATAAGAACGTATGTACATGCTTATATATCACCCGAAGCATATGCACTAACGGTAAACACAAGCCGGTGGTCGTGTGTGTGCAATTTTCTATTGTGTTAGTAGCCGATTACGTCCGATCGCAATAAATATGTAGGTCGGCTGCTGACAAAAATTTGACTGCACAGTCAAAGTAAAGCGGTGAACGTGCGTGGAACAAAAAAAGTGAAGTAAGTGAAAATATTTTATAATGATCGACGATGACAGAGAAAAAATTTCTCTGCTGATGGATAGCTTCGAGATGCCATACTTGGTACAGTACTTAACAGGTGAGTCGTATATAGTATGTATATATTTATAAAAGTATATTATGATTTTAGTATAGGTATTATTGCGTGCTGAAAAAAAATATAGAGAAAATAACGCAATTGTATGTAGACTACATATGTACATATGTATACATACATATATTTATGCATACTGTTCTGCAAAACTTAGAAAAAACGAACACGCTGTCGCCACGGTGGCGTCTTCGGTTTTGGTCTAAGCGCGCGATACTGTGAGGTTTGCTGAATGTGCAGTGGCCGGCATCTGTTGACAAAAAAAATATTTTGTTGTTGCTAATTAATTTTTTCTTGAAAAACTGTTCATTTTATTTGTTATAAAACTATTTTTTTGTTTGCGTAATACATATAATGAAATTGAGTTTTCACACCACCGCAGAAGAAGGCAATCTTATTCGCACGCAGTTATATTTTGGAATACAAATTAGTTATATTAATGTATTGATATTACTAACAATATATGAGACTATATACATACATACACACATACAAACGTACGTATAAAAACGAGTTCTATTGACTTGTAGTAGGTGGCGATAAAACACAAGTATAAAAATTAGCATTGCAAAGTTGAGTTGTGCAATTTTTGTTGTTAATAATGTTTTAGTTTTTTCTAAATAAAGAAGATAAAAGTTTACAGCAGCTGTATGTGTTTAGTAGTATCAAACACAATAAAAGGTCACGATATAAATTTAGGTTAAATGCTTAATCGTTTAATATACAATTTTAAAAACAAATATATATTTTTTAATGCTAAATAGATGCCCAAGTTACCTACAACAGCTTAAAATATTTAGACAAGGATGATCTACGAGAGGCAATCCCACCTAGAGAGCTGCATGAGTCCATTCACAACTGTAATGTATTAGAATGTATTCGAGTTGAATAGAGTAGAATGAGTGGCAGACAAAACATTGTATGAGTGACTATGAATAGTAGCATTTGTCGATACTAATATTCATCAACACTCATGACATTGAAGTTGAATACTATGAGTAGAAAACGCAAAACATACTAAGGCATAGACTGAATCCATTCATTTTTAATGATTTCATTCATTTGTAATGATTCCATTCATTTCGTGTGCCTTGAGAAATTACGTATATAATATATGCACGGCGCCAGACTGACGCACAAGCTGACGGTCTGATCGCAAGCGTTGCCTCGTCAGCGGGCCGCACAAGCAGCTCGGGCAGAGGGTCTTAAAAAAAGAGTTCTGTGTGTGCGCTTTTAAAAAAAATGTGTAGACCTGCTTCTTAGAGAATGCGTGCATAGCAGATAACTGCTTTGAGTATGATCGAGCCGGTTCGATCAACTTCTCTAAAATATGGTCACAACCAACACAGCGCTTCGCGAAAACATGTTCGATCGAATCCAATCACAGCTTAGAAATGGACAAAGCTTTATTAATTTTTAAAAATTCTAGGTTCAAAAAGTTGCTGATATTTTAAATGATTTTGGATGCAACCTTGAACTGGACATACCCGTTGTGGTTACTGATCGTGGATCGAATATGGTTAAAGCATTTAGCGATATAGAGAGAGTAAATTGCATTAACCATTTGTTAAATAATGCAGTCGAAAAAGCAATCAGCTCTGTTCCACAGGTGACAGAAATGATCACAATGTGCGCAAAAATTGTGAAATATTTTACGAAGTCGGTCAAATTCATCACTGGGACTGTCATTAAAAAGCTTTTGCCCCACTTGCTGGAACACAGTTTTTACCTTTTGAAATCAATTGAACCATCCACTTAACAACACCAAACATGAACAAGTTAAAAAAAAGCCTGTCTATCCGATAGCAACGATAACGAAATAATTGAAATCTTTAAATCTGCACTTCAAAATCAGATTTTGGTAACTGTCGTTCCGAATTTAACAAAATTTCACCACATAGCCCTTTTTCTTTTCCCACCAACTAATAAATTAATCCAATGTTCAACTAATGAAAAAGAAATGATTATGGAACAGTGCACAGTGCAAAGCTTTAATGAGTCACTATGATGAAGAAAGTAGTTTGGACACGTCGGTATTACCAGAAGACGAATTTTCAGAATTTATTCAAATTAATCATAAGAACAACAATCAAAGCCAAGTAGACCAAGAAATATTGGGATATACAAGCTTGAATGTTGCATACACGCCAGAGTTTGATCGCATAGCTTGGTGGAATGGCCACAAAGATATATATCCAACTTTATACAAAACAAGCAGCAAAATATTTTATATTCAAGCGAGCAGCGCTGCTTCTGAAAGAACCTTTTCAAGTGCAAGTAATTTAATCACCGAGGAGCGCTGCTTGATTGCCAAAAATGCGGAAAACATCAGCAAAATAATGTTTCTGCATTCCAATATAAATAAAATAGAATTAAATAAAACTCGTTATGTATTAAATAAATATCTGTTTTTTTTTTTTTAAATTAGATTAATAAAATGTTGTTGCATATAAAATATTGTTTGTCATTATTTTCTTTTACAGCAAGACAGCTAGTCTGGCATACTCAGAATCTGAGGCTCAGACGCACAATCCAATCTAGAACATAATAACAACAAAAACACACATATTAACATTGTTAAGCTGAGGGTCTGATCGAGAGCGAGCACACAAAAACAAAGTACATGCGTGAGGACACCAGACGCACAAGCAACTCGGGCACAGGGTCATAAAAGTGACCTAACGGCATATGCACATACATATTAGCAGGCAAAAAAAAAACACAAACATACATACATAGCAGACTTCATATTCGAATACATTCAGTACTACTCGAATATAGCTGTAAATTTTCATTTATTTGATCCGTGCCCCGACGTTTGCACCACATTCACTCATACGACTTTGTAGAAGTATTCGATTCCATTCAATTCATTTTATACATTGTATATTGGAATGCCGTTTTTTTGCCATTCATGCAGCTCTGTGATCCCACCCTTAGGGATCCGAACAGAATTTCGGGAAAAATTGTTGCGTTGGCTTGTGCCTATAGTATTAACACATCAATAATAAGAGCACTCAGAAAAAAACACGTTCTAAAATCACGACCATTGGTCTTGATTTTTACCAGGGTCGTTCATAATTTTTATTTCTTGTATTAAGAACGCTGGTAATGAAATGGTCATGATTTGCTCTTTTTAGAACGGATTTGGTACTTTTATACCATATCTTAACAACTACAACAATACTACCACAAGTGGAACATCAAAATAAATCCCAGCAAAACAAATGCCATATTTTTCACAAAAAGAAGGAAAAGCTGTTACGTTCCGAACAGTTGCCTCCAAATATGCAATACACCCATCCAGTGGGTGGAAAATATTCGGTATTTAGGAATTAATTTTGATAAAATACTTACCTTTAAATTTCATATAGGATTCACAATAGATAAAATAAATAAAATCATTCGCATTATGTTTCCTATTATAAACCGAAAATCAAAGCTATCTATACAAAATAAACTTATAATCTTTAAAACCATATTCACTCCAGTCATTAAAAACGAAGTTCGTAAAATAAGAACGTATGTACATGCTTATATATCACCCGAAGCATATGCACTAACGGTAAACACAAGCCGGTGGTCGTGTGTGTGCAATTTTCTATTGTGTTAGTAGCCGATTACGTCCGATCGCAATAAATATGTAGGTCGGCTGCTGACAAAAATTTGACTGCACAGTCAAAGTAAAGCGGTGAACGTGCGTGGAACAAAAAAAGTGAAGTAAGTGAAAATATTTTATAATGATCGACGATGACAGAGAAAAAATTTCTCTGCTGATGGATAGCTTCGAGATGCCATACTTGGTACAGTACTTAACAGGTGAGTCGTATATAGTATGTATATATTTATAAAAGTATATTATGATTTTAGTATAGGTATTATTGCGTGCTGAAAAAAAATATAGAGAAAATAACGCAATTGTATGTAGACTACATATGTACATATGTATACATACATATATTTATGCATACTGTTCTGCAAAACTTAGAAAAAACGAACACGCTGTCGCCACGGTGGCGTCTTCGGTTTTGGTCTAAGCGCGCGATACTGTGAGGTTTGCTGAATGTGCAGTGGCCGGCATCTGTTGACAAAAAAAATATTTTGTTGTTGCTAATTAATTTTTTCTTGAAAAACTGTTCATTTTATTTGTTATAAAACTATTTTTTTGTTTGCGTAATACATATAATGAAATTGAGTTTTCACACCACCGCAGAAGAAGGCAATCTTATTCGCACGCAGTTATATTTTGGAATACAAATTAGTTATATTAATGTATTGATATTACTAACAATATATGAGACTATATACATACATACACACATACAAACGTACGTATAAAAACGAGTTCTATTGACTTGTAGTAGGTGGCGATAAAACACAAGTATAAAAATTAGCATTGCAAAGTTGAGTTGTGCAATTTTTGTTGTTAATAATGTTTTAGTTTTTTCTAAATAAAGAAGATAAAAGTTTACAGCAGCTGTATGTGTTTAGTAGTATCAAACACAATAAAAGGTCACGATATAAATTTAGGTTAAATGCTTAATCGTTTAATATACAATTTTAAAAACAAATATATATTTTTTAATGCTAAATAGGTGCCCAAGTTACCTACAACAGCTTAAAATATTTAGACAAGGATGATCTACGAGAGGCAATCCCACCTAGAGAGCTGCATGAGTCCATTCACAATTGTAATGTATTAGAATGTATTCGAGTTGAATAGAGTAGAATGAGTGGCAGACAAAACATTGTATGAGTGACTATGAATAGTAGCATTTGTCGATACTAATATTCATCAACACTCATGACATTGAAGTTGAATACTATGAGTAGAAAACGCAAAACATACTAAGGCGTAGACTGAATCCATTCATTTTTAATGATTTCATTCATTTGTAATGATTCCATTCATTTCGTGTGCCTAGAGAAATTACGTATATAATATATGCACGGCGCCAGACTGACGCACAAGCTGACGGTCTGATCGCAAGCGTTGCCTCGTCAGCGGGCCGCACAAGCAGCTCGGGCAGAGGGTCTTAAAAAAAGAGTTCTGTGTGTGCGCTTTTAAAAAAAATGTGTAGACCTGCTTCTTAGAGAATGCGTGCATAGCAGATAACTGCTTTGAGTATGATCAAGCCGGTTCGATCAACTTCTCTAAAATATGGTCACAACCAACACAGCGCTTCGCGAAAACATGTTCGATCGAATCCAATCACAGCTTAGAAATGGACAAAGCTTTATTAATTTTTAAAAATTCTAGGTTCAAATATTCGTGCCAAAGTTGCTGATATTTTAAATGATTTTGGATGCAACCTTGAACTGGACATACCCGTTGTGGTTACTGATCGTGGATCGAATATGGTTAAAGCATTTAGCGATATAGAGAGAGTAAATTGCATTAACCATTTGTTAAATAATGCAGTCGAAAAAGCAATCAGCTCTGTTCCACAGGTGACAGAAATGATCACAATGTGCGCAAAAATTGTGAAATATTTTACGAAGTCGGGGTCAAATTCATCACTGGGACTGTCATTAAAAAGCTTTTGCCCCACTCGCTGGAACACAGTTTTTTACCTTTTGAAATCAATTGAACCATCCACTTAACAACACCAAACATGAACAAGTTAAAAAAAAGCCTGTCTGTCCGATAGCAACGATAACGAAATAATTGAAATCTTTAAATCTGCACTTCAAAATCAGATTTTGGTAACTGTCGTTCCGAATTTAACAAAATTTCACCACATAGCCCTTTTTCTTTTCCCACCAACTAATAAATTAATCCAATGTTCAACTAATGAAAAAGAAATGATTATGGAACAGTGCACAGTGCAAAGCTTTAATGAGTCACTATGATGAAGAAAGTAGTTTGGACACGTCGGTATTACCAGAAGACGAATTTTCAGAATTTATTCAAATTAATCATAAGAACAACAATCAAAGCCAAGTAGACCAAGAAATATTGGGATATACAAGCTTGAATGTTGCATACACGCCAGAGTTTGATTGCATAGCTTTGTGGAATGGCCGCAAAGATATATATCCAACTTTATACAAAACAAGCAGCAAAATATTTTATATTCAAGCGAGCAGCGCTGCTTCTGAAAGAACCTTTTCAAGTGCAAGTAATTTAATCACCGTGGAGCGCTGCTTGATTGCCAAAAATGCGGAAAACATCAGCAAAATAATGTTTCTGCATTCCAATATAAATAAAATAGAATTAAATAAAACTCGTTATATATTAAATAAATATCTGTTTTTTTTTTTAAATTAGATTAATAAAATGTTCTTGCATATAAAATATTGTTTGTCATTGTTTTCTTTTACAGCAAGACAGCTAGTCTGGCATACTCAGAATCTGAGGCTCAGACGCACAATCCAATCTAGAACATAATAACAACAAAAACACACATATTAACATTGTTAAGCTGAGGGTCTGATCGAGAGCGAGCACACAAAAACAAAGTACATGCGTGAGGACACCAGACGCACAAGCAACTCGGGCACAGGGTCATAAAAGTGACCTAACGGCATATGCACATACATATTAGCAGGCAAAAAAAAACACAAACATACATACATAGCAGACTTCATATTCGAATACATTCAGTACTACTCGAATATAGCTGTAAATTTTCATTTATTTGATCCGTGCCCCGACGTTTGCACCACATTCACTCATACGACTTTGTAGAAGTATTCGATTCCATTCAATTCATTTTATACATTGTATATTCGAATGCCGTTTTTTTGCCATTCATGCAGCTCTGTGATCCCACCCTTAGGGATCCGAACAGAATTTCGGGAAAAATTGTTGCGTTGGAGAAAGGCTGAGGTTAACTGAAAAATAATTATTTAAAAGTAATCGTTCTGACTTCTTCATTGAAAATATATTTTAGAACTAAATAAATTTGATATAGTAATATTATGTTAATATTAAACTCGTGTAAAAAAAATAGTTTTAAGATTTTTAGCCATCCTATACTATGATATTATTTAAACGAGAAAACATATTGAAACACGAAATACAGCTGAAAAAAGGCAAAATAAATAAAAATAAATACACCAACATGTTTTTAATTTGTAAACAAAATGTCTTCATTTACGAACAAGATTGCTTTAAATCAAGTACATTTGTTCGTAAAATGAGCACCATACTATCATAAATGAAGAACAAAATGTTCTTGGATCAAGCACAATATGTTTAAAAATCAAAGATAAACTGTTCTTATTTTATGAACAAAATGTTTATAATCATGACCAAATGTTCATGGATTAAGAAAAAGCGTACTTAACAGACTATTGTCAACAAATGGTAATGATTTGGTTTTTTTTAGAACGGATTTTTTTCTGAGTGAGTATATTCTCATTTATCTTAATTTAAAGTAAACAATTTTTAATAATGGAGCTCTTTTAAAAGTTCGTCTAAATTCAGTGCCCCTTCGTCAGGATAGTACTCGCGGTTGTCCACTATTTGCAACCATTTTTGAGGCAATGTGTATTCGTAGCAGCATTTCTGGTTACGACTGAGTCCGTATCTTGAATTGAAAATATATTTTGGAAAATGTTTCATTTTGTTTATTAATAACCTTACCTTATGCTTAAAATTGAGTTAAGCGTATTTATGTGCATTCCATTCCTTCATTTTGATTTAATCAAGTTTACCTGGCTGAAGACCCGCTTCACTTCTGCGTTTGACCATGGTGACGACATAATTTGTACCACAATGGCTGCCAGTTCATTAAAACGTTTGTTGCCACCTGAGACACGGTACGCGAAGACTTCAAGCAAAAATTTGAGTGTATTTTCGGTGTTCTGCCAAATATGCAGCCTCACGTCTCTATATTGCCTTTCCATATCCATATCCATATCCATATCAACGATACAAATCTCGTACCACATAATTTTTAAAATCACTTTCAGTAAGCATGTCGATGTTTTTTTTCTTTTGGTATTATTTTGTTTTGCAGTGATCTTATAGCGAGTATAAGGTCATTCTGTCATTTTGCCGGGTCTGTACTTTGGCTCTGAAAACATTTGTTTACCTTTTGCATTTCTTGCAACAAGTCACAGGTGTTGAGCTTGTAGACATTTTTCTTGCGTACCAGCAATACCGAAATGAAGCGTTAGCTCATGCCACTGGTGCAGTTTTAAAGTTACAGCCAACTCAATCGACAGCCATCGTGTATCGCACACCCATAGAATTTTAAGGGGAGCCTTTAAGAAAACAAATTTATGTTGTGTAAGTAAGTTAAGTTCGATCACATACACAGTAACACAGTCAAAAAATAGTTACGCGATAACAATAACAATGTTAACACGAAAGGACCTGTTGAGAACTATACCGTCTCGTCATTTATGCATTGATTAATTTTATCGTAGGCAATTTGACGGCTTGAGCTTTTAGCAAACCAATTGTATGTTCCGTATATAAGGTACTCCAGCCCCTCTGGAAAACAGTACTTGCAGGCATGGTTTACTGCTAGTTGCACGGAATGGCACACACACTTAATGCACCCTATCATTACATTGGCGATGTCGGTGCCTATGCCTATAAAATATTTTATATCCAATTTAAAGTGAATTGGTTCTTTTTTAATTCCTTCAACAATCGACAGAGCATCTTCACTTTCTAAAGATATTAAGCTGAGGAACGAGGAAACGATCACTCCACGCTCTACAGAAACGTAATTAATGGCGACACCCGAATACCACCAACGTAATAATTATAAATATAGATGCATATATATTAAAAACCTATTCAACTTTTAAAAGTAGAGAAAGTGTTCAAACAAAAATGTTTTCTTTACCAAGGAACTTCGTAAACCTGATGTCAGTTGATTCAACTAAAATCAAACTGTACTTAGTGTCTCCAACGTCGTGTGCGATGCAGTTTGATGCGCGACGTGCTAGCGCTGTCGCAAAATTAAGTTTGGCAAAGAGGGCCAAAGTGGTCGATGGGAGCAATCGAAGAGTGTTTTACTATAATGAGGCAAAGTGCAACCTCTTGCTCGATCGTTTCCAAATAAATGTTTTCCTTCAATATTTAACACAGCAACAAGAACAAAATGAGCATCAAGCACAACAACAACAACATGCCGAAACTACAGATATTCCAATGCAACCATCAACATCAAATGCATTAAATTCTTATGAAACAAATAAAAGGAAAACTAAATGCAACTAAACTATTATTTTCTTTTTTATGCTAATATATAGAGGTA
>JAWNNU010001302.1:0-20777 GCA_035044585.1 Scaptomyza polygonia | reverse complement strand
TATGTATCTAATAGACACACAAAGCCGATCGCTTGAGAAATTAAATCATGTTATAAGAAGACACTCAAGGATTTGAAAGTGTCAATTTCATTTCATTTCAACATTCAAGTTAAAGTCAGCCTTAAAGCGTCTTTTTGCAACAGGCAAGAAAAGGAATGCATGGACACAGTGATATAAGCTGGAACTGGTTTGTTAGCTTGCTGGAAGACAGAACTACTCATCAGAGAATAGCAGAGTTCCAATGCAGTGTGTCAATAGGTCTATGTATTCAAAATTACTGCAACATATAAAATTTGTGTGTCTCACAATATAATCTTCAACTTCTGAACAGAAATTAAATTATGTAATGAAAAATAATTTAGCATATTTAAAATAATGAAAATACTTTTAAAGCTGCAAGGGAAACCTTATTTTGGATTGCAAACACTTTTCCCAAAATTTTCACATATATTTCTTGAAAATTACAATGGTGTCAAATCTGTTGCAATTTTACGCCAAGAACAAATGTTAGTTTCTCACTAGCAGAACAAAACAAACAAATAAATAGAAACAACGTCAGCCCTAAACATGTTTCTCATTTGCCCTCCTTGTGTTGTTGTTTTTTGTTCTGCAACATCAACAAGCTGAGCTAAAAAACAAACAACAGGGGAAGCAAGTAGACACAATGAATGGAATAACGTGAGTATGATGTGTACCGATAAGAAACTGCTGCTCGCGCATTAGTTCACTTTCCATCCCCCCCTGACATTCTGTACAATCATTAAAAATAGATGGAGCGCAAAATAGCGTGTTTCATGGTTGCAACTAGCAAGTGAATGTCATTTTCATTTTTGGGGTACCCCACTGTGGGAAAGCAACTCTTGGATGAGATTATAATAATCATAGAGTGCTTGTCAGCATATGTGATGTATTTTATCATCAGGATCCAACACGCAAGTGAAAATGGAATTAAATTTTTTACTGCTACCTAAAATATGTTGGTATTGTTAAGTGTATGTTACAAGACCGAATGAATTAAAGAGTTAGCAATAACATAGCTTTTTCCTAATTTAGCTATCTTTTCCCTTCACCTTCTCAATGTTTCACCTTTATCCACCATTCCTTTATCAGTTTCAATGCAGAAACGGTTACCCACTGACGAAAAATCACAGAATTTCAAAGCACATCACTGCAGATGAAATGGCGGCAACGGAAAATGGACTTCGGAAATAGCGTATACGCAGCCATGATTCGTGAATGCTCCATGTGCTTGTGAGCTTGTCTATTGCAGTTGTTTCTCCATTCCTCTCGTTCATCGCGTTGTTTGATTAGTTTTTCCTCGCTAAATTGTGCGTGCTAGCGACATCCGAAAACCAGCGACTACCTCAGTAAATGGCAATCACAACCCAATCATTCACTCTTCCACACTTCACACAACCCACAGTCCGTAGTCTACGGTTGATCCTTTTGGCTACCACGTACAAAAAAAATCTGTTGTAGGTAGTTTGAATGTGTCTATTTCATGGAAGTTGAATGCATTCATGGCATTCGGAATTTGAATCGAGTTGGGCTTACTTCTTTCTAATAGTACTAGGATGGATCGAATAGTCAATCAAAATTAATTAAAAACACAGAATAAGACTCCTTAAATGAACTCAAAATAGTATTGGAAATGTTAAAGCACTACCCTATTTCAAATTTACGTTAGGTTGATGTAACCCATTTCTAGCCGCTTCATTGCTCGATTTTCTCACAACCATTGAGAACAAGTGCGATTCAATTGAATAGTTTTATCCTCTTTCTGGGTTTCTTTGTATTTTCTATTGCTTTTGTGAGAAGCAGAATGCCTTTGCTTTTGCTTTTGCTTTTGCTTTTGTCCCACTCTGAGTCGAGCTCATTAATTTTGCTAAACCAGAAATGAATAATGATATGGTCGGAGTGGTCATGCGAGAGGTTGGAGATGAGAAAGGACATCACAACAATACATTAATTATGTGTGTGATAAAGCCAAAAATCTACATTTAATACTAAACATTGTAGCAAGTCCTTTTTGCAAACTGTTTGTGTTTGTGCTGCATTGTTGCCCTTTCTTGTTGATAGTTTAGTTAGTTTGGTAGATGGTGCAAGTGCAGTTGCGAAGCTAAGGACCATTATACAAGCCACCTACAACAATTTCTCATTCTGACTTCTCATTTGCCAACTAGCAACTTTATTTTCCCCTGAGTTGACACCTTGTTCCCGTTGCTATATTTTCTCGTACTGCCTAATCGCAAAACTTCTGCAGCTTTTACTGTTCTTATGGCTGATATTGTAATTTTATTCTTTTTTCGTTTTATGTATACTCTTGATGGTTCAAGATAAAAGCAATAATTAATATCTTGTCAACAAGGAACTCGAGTCTGTTGTTCGTATGTGCGCCGTCCAACTTTTGTGATAAACTCATTTGGAAAAAACACAATAAAAATAAAAAAAAATTTTTGATATGAATATTTCAAGTTCTTTACCTGATTTTCTTTTACTCTACATTCATTTAAAAAACTAGTTTAATTTTCAATCTTTATTGTTTAAAGGAGAAGCTCTAAATAGCTTGCAGAAAACACAAAATGTTATTGGGCTGCAGAGAATTTTTTATTTTTTACTGCGATAAGTAAACGTTTACTTGATGCAACGAATTCTATTCGCCAAGTCCAAGTCCAAGTTATTTCCCCTGAAGCGGATAGAAAGCGATTTGACTTGGTGACAACATCATTTCCGTATGGCGTTGCATTGTAAAGTCCGTGTCAGGGAGAAAGACTAATGTGATCATACTTTAATTGCTGTCATTAATAAGGCGACTAACAGAGTTGCACAGCTTAAGGCCAAGTACCGTTTTGATAAACTGTTTTAAATTTTGATGTGAGAGAGGATGATAATCGACTTACAGCCTGTCATGATTGACGGTAAGCATAGCATAAGAGGTCAAGAGAATGATGCTCGTTTAACGTGACGAACTCATTATAAATGACAAATTATCTAGACAAATATTCCAAGCTAAAGTTAATATCAATTGTTTAGCAGGTTTTCGAAAGATGATGTAGAATATTTGAAGCGACATTTAAAAGAAAAACATTTAGCATGAAAAAGCCAAAGAGATTTGAAGACAAGGAATTTTTGGTATTTTTTCAAAGTTTTTTACGATTTGTGTTGCGTTCCTTAAAGTTTAATCGGCACTGGTAGAAAAGTATATGTACAACAGGCAATTAAGTAAAGTTTTGATATAAATCATCTTTAACAGGCTTTGCTTAAATGCAAAGCGTGAAATATGCTGATGAGGTATGACTAAAGGACTTCTGTATTTTGTCTGTAAATGTAATGAAAGCAATGAGAAAGGATAACAACAGAAAGAAGTGCTCAACTTGAATTACAAATTTGCATTGTGTGAATTGCTTCCGTAGCTGTCTTGAATATTTTCAGCAACATTAAAGGGTTGCCCTGAATCTTGAGACATGCCAAGACACAGAACATGGACACAGACGCCAACCAAAAAAAATAAATTCTTATCCAAGAGCTGTCCACCCTTTTAAACAACATTTTACTCGTCGTGCCTGTTTTAAATATATTGCTTAACTTGTAACGGATTTTAGTTGTTATTCAGATAAAACAAATGAAAACAGCAATCAAATATAACCTTGCTAAACAACGAGCCACGCATTAAGACACAAAGTACAGTGTTCAGAAAAAATGCTTAAATTTGTGTGTTGTTTAACCTTAAAATTTTTCATATATTATTGTTGTAAGTATTCGCTGCTAAAAACAGTGAGTGGAATTTTCAATCTGTTCTGTTGAATGCCTCAGTAAATCAAATCTTTGCGGCATTAATATTTTTTTTCACCCAATTTAGTGGCGATGAATTCACCATGAGGACTCTGAAATAAATCCAGTTTTAGGAGCAAAGTGAAGGCGAAGGTGAAACCGTATAAAAAACACAAAACTGGGTTCCATTTTATACATAAATGTCAACAGACCTTTTGTGATAAAAGGTTGTAGCCAGATCGCAATATTATGCGACTGCATGTGAAAATTTATATAAGCGAATAGTAAACACTGAACCTTAAGCCGAGATGGTGAAAGCATTCTGAAATCGCCTTTTTTGTATAGTTAACTTCCTTTTATCTACGGGAACATTAGTGGGCGTATACCTGTGCGTGTGATGTAGTCCCTGCGCATACAAAAACCACACAGAAAATCCTTAAATTAAAAATTCTCCAGGCAAATGATTATTTAGCTACAAAACAAGCAGCCACAAGCCCATATATTCTTAGGCACAGAGTATTCAAACATTAAAACTCTCCACGCAAAACTTTAACTTCCTCTTCCCCAATGGCCCAGTCAGAGTCAATTTTACTACTTCACCATAAAACATTTTTATTAAACAAATAATAAACCATACGACTATCAAATTTTCCACTAAAATATTTGTTGAGTTTATTGCAGAAAGGAAATGAAGAGTGCTAGCCAGTTTTTTGACCCATTAATGTATTTTTGGCTTTCTTATGCTTTCTTTTGTTAAACACTGTTTGGACACTGGAATATTGGGCTTCTTAGTAGGTTGGATAATGCATTAGGAGAGCCAGGCGAAAGTGTTCGCTAATTTAATTCGGCAGCTTTTAATGGAAAACTAGAACTCCAGAGAGAATTCATTTGGTTAGCGTTAACATTACACAGCAAACAGTACAAACCGAGTTAATTACATATGATATTATTTACTTATGTGTGGAGGTGTGGGTGCCCTTGTGTAAATGTGTGTGTTGTGTTTGTCGTATATGTACGTAAACAAGCCAAGTCAAACAGATGACAATGACTTATGCCTGTTTGCCATACAGATTTCAGCCTGTCAGCACCAGAAGCCATGCATATCATGTGTTTTCTTAGAGAGAGACAAAGGGAGTGCAACACCAAGTATTTGCTACAAATTGGAAGATTGTTTTGTTGCTGCAACCATGGCAATATGACGAATTCTCGCAGCGCTCTCTTTGTGTGTGTGTTGCACTGCGTATTCAACAAATTAAAGCTGGAAATTTCTATGTAAATTGCTTTAAATTTACACTACCAGCAGAGTGCTGGCAACGGGCAACAGGAAAATCGACAACCAACAACCAGAAACCCACAACAAGAACAGCCTCCTTCCCTCATGTATATGTATATCCGTAAGGGTTGTCCTGCTGTGTGTTTGTTTGATGCAACACAGCTCGGAGCATCAGGCCATCAGATGAATTTGGCTATCAATTTATTGAATTGGTCACTTGACTGCTGTTCCAACTAATTGGCTGGGTGAGAGAAGTCACTCAGTTTTATGTATTAAGCCTCGAATCCGCAAATCCCAGGCTTAAATTATTCGTATCCTCTAATCCGGCATTTAATATGAGCATTTCTCATTCTCGCTCACATTAATAATTCAAAATACACCTGACAGGCACTTAAGACACGAAGCCTAACCCCAATATTAGGCAAAGTTAATAAGATGCGCTGTTAAAAGCATATCAAGTAAGCGAATGCGTTCATCCCTCAATGAGGAAATTATTTTGGGACTTGCACCCACTCTTCTTATTTCGCTCCGACAACAACTTGGGGAGATTAATCAAATTTATGAGTTTGGATTTATTTGCCAAACTCAGACGCTACCATCAGCACGCTGTGCGTATACATGTTATTGGAAAAGCCAATTTCGTTATTTGCATTTGGCAAACATTAAACCACAAAAAGACTTGAATATGAAAGGCTTGATTTGCATTTAATTTATGAGTGTTAGTTTTTTTGTTGTGGTTGAACTAAAGCAGATTTGAATGAACCAATTTATGTTACATATATCAATTGGAAAATTAAACTAGACAGAAGTTTACTTATAAGGTAATATTGTTTGATAATATTATGAATATTTCATCTTGATGGAAAATAAAGGTATTGAATAGGTTTGTTTTTTAGCTTTTGATTCAAACCAAACCACGTTTATCTCTGTTGGTTTTAAAGAGCATTAAAATTTCATCGAATGAAATTGTAATATTGGATAACTTTATCAGTGTGATGAATCTTTATTTTATCATCTAATGTTCTCACTGCAGACGTTACACTTTAAATGCAAATTCATTTGGCAAATACTTTAAGTTCTATCTCCTCGCTATGATCAAGTCAATCCATCTGCTGTTTCATTCGATTTCCGATTTCCACACAGCTCTGGGACAAATCAAGTTCCCACAATTTTGGCGTAGCCTTTTAATCAAACTTTGCCTAGCTCCTAGCACCACACCTTGTTCGGTCTGTGGCTTAAAACTGTTTGCCACATTGCACACGTTTGCAATTGGATACTCTGCGTCTTTCTTGTTGCCCTGTTCAATTAAGAGCTGCTGTTTGGCTGGCAACTAATGCTATTTCTGCATGCCCAGGAGACACGCTTCGAAGCTCAGAGTCAGCTTTAAATGTCAGACTCTTTTTTCTCATCTGCTGACCAGGTGCTTTTTAGACTGTTTGCTGATGGAGAGTTGGTCGGGGAGAGGTGTGCACTGCATTAGCCAGTATGACAGACGACAGTAGCTTGAACTGCAACGATGACCTCGTAGATTGCGAGAAAAAACACAAATTGTGGTTTTTGTTGCATATGCATACGAAAAATATGTTAGTGCACTTTACACTAAGAGAGGGGCACGAGGGGAAGCACGCAGTACATCAGCATGTTAAAGTGTCAAACATACGCCCCATGTCTCCATCACACATAATCATGATTATCGTTTTTGTTAGCGCATTTTCCCATTTTCTTTTTTTTTTCGCCTTCTCACTTCGTGATGCACATAATGAAATGAAAATAATATGTTGTTCTTTTGTAATTTTCACTGCTAGTATGTATAATGTAAAGCATACACACATAATAAACACAACTCCCATCAGGCTTTAGTTGTTGCTGCTGTTTTCAAAAGCCAAAAAAGGACAACAAATTGAAATTAATTACATTTTTGGTATTAATTTGGTGCACTTTTGATGATGTTTCAAAAATATTTTGTTGTCAGCCTTAAAATTGATTGTGGAGTGGTAGAATGTACACATTTTATTGCCTGATTGGAATTTTACAAAAGGACATTCGATTTATTAATCGGTTCAGTTATTTAATATTACTGCTGTTAGCTTTAGCTCAGCATAAAAAAAAATGCAAAACAAGACAAAGTAATGCAAAATAAGCTTAAATCAGCTTAAGCTAAACCCTATAAGAGCTCTTGGCTATTTGAGTTAAATCGAAAACTTCAATCCAACAACAATCATCAGACAGCAATCAGTTAGAAACAATTCGTCTCAAATAAATGCCACAATGTTATGTTATATTTTTGATGTCTTTCACAGGGCAGCAGCCGCAATCAGAATGCCTTAAGGTGTCTGTCTCAACCATGACATTTCCGTGTTTGGTTTTTTACGCCTCGCCGTTTATTGCCTGCCATTCCTTAAATATTTTTGTGACTTCGTTCTGATTCTCCACACACGAAGAAATCAATAAACAACACTATAGGGATGGGTTCGCTGAGCCCTCTGATGAAATGGATCTAATGTGAAGTTGGCACTCTCAATTCAGCACTGCCTGCCTGAAATGTATGTCGATTGTTTTTATTGGCTTATCATAAATTATAATGACCCCTGGCCATGGCTTTCATATTTTTCCTGTTCCTCCCTAAGCCAATTTCATACTTATTTCGGTTGTTTTTCACATGCCTTGCCACATCACATTTTCACAGTTGTTTAGTTATTTCTTTCCCCTCGACAGGCTCTCGCTTTGGTCGAGTCGTGAATACATGTTGAGTCTTGTTTTTGGCATCGCCGCTTATTGAAAAACTTTGGCAAGTTGTTGCGTGGATCCCTTCTCCGTACGCCCGAAGTAAACTTTTAGTTAAGTCACAGTGATGGCAACAACTTTTTGTTTTTGTTTAAGCGTTATATAATTTCATTGCATTTCCTGGCTGCCAGTTTTTGTGATACTTTCTAGAGCTGGCTAAACTTTATAGTGTTTATTATGTGTACCAAGTGCGCCTTAATTATTTCTTCAATTGCAAATTAAATTGTGTTTTTCCAGTTTAAAATGTCTTAATTCAGAGCTTAACTGCTTTGAATTTGTTTTCAAGTTGTTGAGGTCTATGCAAACGACAGGAAGTTAAAAAAGCGTTTTAAATCTTAAACTGAAGACCAATAATTGAATTTGATTTAAATCATTAAAACATTTTTTAGTTGACTAGAATTTTGTTATGTAAAATCGATTGCCTTAAAATCTTTTTGTCTCTGGGTTCCATCATTAATCAAGCCATCAGACTTCACAGAAAAATTACTCTCCGTATTTATCACTCATTTCTTGATTCATTTCCATTCATTATTCATCCTTTGAAATTTGTAATTTGGCACAGTTCCCCGCTGTGCTTGTCACATTTAACACGCCGCATTGCATTCAAGACTCTATTACTAAAGTTTCTTGCAATTTTAATTATCACGCCATCGTAATTATTCCCATTATTGTTGTTGCATTTGTTGCAGATGCCAAAACTGTTGCAAGCGGCACCACAAATGCAATTTCCGATCAAAATATTTGCACAAAGGCACAGAAACTTTATCCGCACTCGTCGGGTTTTGCCATTTTGTCTTCAACTTTTTTCTATGTACTAGTTGGCCAAATACAAGAGGTTTGTGTGCAGCACATAAAAAAGTAATAGGTAAAAATAAAAGTGATGAAACAGAAAAAGTTTTCTTTCTAAAGATGTATCGAGCAACACACTTTGTTCCTCCCCTTCTTTCTCTCTGTCTTACTCCATGGAGCGTTTAAACATCATCGCTGGGCTTAAAACTGTTGAAGTTTCGTTTAAGTTTTTCGCTGCATACTTTGCGGCGTTTTGCGCACTTGGTAAATAACTAAAAAGTTTGTGAAAAAAAATGGAATGAGATAAAATTGTTGTGTGCCGCTTCGTTGGTTCAAATTAAAAGAAATATGCAGTGGGAAAACTTCCGTGCTAAGAAAAATGAACTGCGGTATTTTGCTCTTGTATTGCTGTTGTATTTTGTTGTTGTATTTGTTGTCTGGTTGGGTCGTGCATAACGACAAAATGCACTTTGTTTGATGAGCAACTGTGCCAACTCCAGCTAGGGCGAGAATATGCCAATAAGGGCCATGGAAGCAACTATGATATAAAGCCCAACCGACACAAAAAAAGCTTTAAATAGTTGGAGAAAACAGACAAGTATGAAACCATCTGACAGATTTTTTTATCTTTTGGCGAATGCTGTAAATCAGCCTCCTGAAAAAATAATGAGCATTACGCCTCGAGACGAACGAAAATAATCAACCGTTGTAGACTCAAGAGAAGGCCCACGTAAACTGATTGTAGCGTATACGTAACGTATGCAAGGGCTGGATTTTAAATTAAATTTAAATTGGAAATTAAAATAGTTACTCGGCCGTATGAAACCTAATAAAATAAGCTTTAAGATAATAAGTTGAAATTTAATTAAAACTAATTTGAATATTTGCAATGTTTCTTCCCATTCTCCCTTTTTTAATGCAAATGAGTTTTCAGAGGTGTCAACTTTGATTTATTTACCCTATTCATTTCCCAACAACAAATGCTTTCTTCTTGGCTTGAACACTGGGTCTTGGCAGGCACTTTTCACTTCATCAGTTTTTAACAAGATTGTAGCTGCAAAATGAATATAATGCTCCTTCAATTTATAGCTACAGCATAAATTGAAAATGTTTAACCTATTTATACAGCTTAGAAATATTCAGGCGAAACAAATCCAAACCTGATAATCTATTGAAATTTAATCACTTGGCTTGTTTTCAACGTTTCATACGGGATATTTAACGCAATAAGCGATATACATACTAGCATTTGTTCTTATGCTGTTCTGTTTTATCTAACCGAATAAGATTATCGTTTTAATTAACACAGTTCTACTTAAAAAACCTCGCCATAAATTTAAAGCGCCTCATTTATGCTGTGGAAAAAACGTGAGGTGATTAACATAATAAGATGTTCAAATCCAACACTCGACATGCCAGAGACAAAGCGTAACAGATCAGTAAACGGAAACAAGTACAACGAAGGGGGAAGGATTTTCCAAATCTTTAAATATTTGCATGATGAGATGCGATACAAGAGAAGAGGCTCAGCAGGTGGCATCAAGAGATAAGAAACACAGCGACAACGATAAAGACAAAGACGAAGATAAATAAAAACAAGGACACACAGCCACAGGAACTTTTGGTTGAGGCTTCAACAAGCACTTGAGTGCTTGAGCATCATTTCCTAAAATTGTGTGTGAAATTTTAATTATCTCACACACATCCACCAAAAACACATAAACACATACGCACACTCCAACACACTGGAGCATTTTGTATAAGCTGTTTAATTAGCTTAAGCCGCCGTTTTGTATTCCCATGGTGACTTGGTGTTGCTTGATGAAATGACTGCATCAAACGAATAACCTTGTTGCTAAGAGTGTGTATGTGTGTGAAGTGTGTTAGGAAGTGTGTGTGAACACATATTCTATCCTGTTTTGTTGTTCACATGATCTGCTTTGCCATCGAAAACTTTACATTTTCATTGTGTTGCCAACTTTTTGCTGCGTTTTAGAATATGTAAGGTGACGTCTGCCACCTGAGCTATATTTGGTTTCTCACCTGGCTGTGACCCTTGTGGCATGTCTTTCACACATACACACATACGTATTAACAATTCTGCGCACTGATATTTAGTCATGTGGCCGCAGCCTCAAGAGCTCAAATTTAAACTGAGTCTCTTAGGAAAACTTTTCATACTCAAAGTAAATACAGTAGAATTTAATAGACAACTTTGCCTCTGGGGTCGCAGTTGGTGTGGCATTCTGTGTTCGTTGATTGCTGCTTTGTTATTCATGGAATTGTTTAAAAATTTAGAATGTAAGGAAACTTGCAAGTGCGGCTCTTGTTGTTATAACCAATTAACTTACACGCAGCTCGTCAAGTTTCTTATACATTGTTTAGATTCTATTGACTTAAGTTAACTTTTAATGTAGTGGTGGATTTTTAATTTAAAATCAATCTTTTAACTTCAGCACTTTATGTTGTTATATAATGGGCCATTGGTACCGTTCTTTTGTGGCCCACTCAGAGTTAATGAAAAAAGCCTCTTAATATTCCAGGTAAAAATAAGAACAGCCAAGGGTACAAGCAAAGTATTTGCAAGCATAATTTAATTAACTAAAAGAAAGTGCTCACCTGAATCCCCTCTATTGTCCGCTCTCAATCCCTTGTAATATAATTTCCCTAATCCCTTACTTCTATTTTGTGAATTATGTCAATTTGTTGATAACCGCAGCTCGGATTACGTAAATGAAACTTAAAGAGGGGATAACTTATTGCAAACATCTTTGCGTGCTAGGCACGATGCTTGGTGGGAATTGTGCTTCCCATCCTTCAATTCCTCGATTGTCTTCCCGACTTTGGTTGTTAACAACGCGATAAAACTGTGAAGTGAAGCATGTTCAATAATTAAGCTAGGGAATTCACTGAAGCAACAGAATCACCACATAATTATTTTAATTGTGAGCTGACCAGGCAACTGACAAAAGCCAAAACACTCGGTTAACTTTGTTTTCCGGATTATTCTCCTGCTGGAAGTGACATCCATAGGATGAATTTTCATACGTAGCCCCTTTGTAGTTGATCAAAAAAAAGTGAGCAACCTTGTTTGGCCAGTGAACCATGTGAGCATCAAAAACTCTTATGAACGGAAATGGAGAATGGAATCATGAAAATAGTGATTTCAAGAGAAGGATTTCAATAGCACAACGAGCTCAAAAGGGTCGCTTTTGTCAGTTGGCGAATTGCGGTCGAGTGCCATTGAACATAGCAAAACTGACAACAGACGCATTCACACACATACATAGGGCTAATAGTGTCAATGGGGAAAGATTAGCTGCCGCATCGTGCAGCTCTTGCGGGCAGTTTGCCACATCATTAAGTTCCTAATTAGCTCAACCAGTAGTTGCACATTCAAGTATGAAGGAGAGAGAGAGAAGATGGAGGGAAGAGAGTTTGAAGACTGAGCTGCTTTTCATGTAATTCGAGCGGCAGGCAAATTTCTTAAGCTGCTTATCGCGTTTGCCTCCTTTCACTTCCCACCCTTCATCGTCTATTAAAACCACTCTAAGCCTTTCCTATCTCTTGTTTCCGTATATTTGAGTGGCAGCATCCAAGGATGAGCGGGTAAACTTCAAGCGCTTGTTAAGTGCAAAGGGGCATTTGACTGGCTAAGCCTTAAAATGGCAATGGCTCAATGCATTTTCAATCATTTTTAATGCAGATCGCAAGCTTTTAGTTGAAGTTAAAGAAACACCTAAAAGTAAGCTAACTTTGCACTACAATGGATTCATTCACATTCACAAGTGGGGAAATTGCCCATTATAACTGCTTTGAAATCGCATGCCATGGGGGAGTCCTCATCAGAGCAACATTTTCCACGGCAATTAGTGCAGCATGCAGCAAAATTTGATTATCGCCGTAGTCTGTGCGTAATTGTAATGTTTTTGAGTTGGCATCGCGGAACTGCCAATGGCCCACATGTCGCATTGTTGATTTACGGCCACACCAGACAGACATACAAAGAGAAAGAGAAATAGAGTCAAGTGCATGCGTTGTGGGCCGATATGTGTGGTAGTTGCACTCTTTGTGGTTTGGCGGTTGCCAATGGTGGTTACCTGCTGCTGGCTGCATTCGTTTTAACACCCGTACAAATATTTCGCGGTGTTCAACTGCAAACTGCGCAGTTGAGGATTATGCTGATTTAATGGCCTCAAAACGCAGAGCACTGGGCATATTCAAATTGGCATCTGGCATTTTGAAACCCGTTTTAAGAGAACACAACGATTGAAAAAATTGGCTAAAGGGCTTAGCTAATGGTAAGCAGGGCAATAAGCCGATCCACAAACAAAGCTAAGCCGTTGTCATAACCTTACATAAATCTCCTGTTAGTTTGTGTCTCAGAAAAAAATTGGTGGCATGAGCTGTCTTCATTTTTGAACATTAAACGTGCCTATTAAAGCATCATCCATAGATATTGATAGAAATGGGATGAAAAACACCTGTTTCCTCTGCAAATTGCGTTATAAGCAGTTATTTTGATTGCCTTGACACAATTGATGCCTTTTAATAAGTTTATATAAGTGAATGATAGACTAACGTACCGTCTGACTCAGATGCTTTTAACTTATGGCAATGCTGTAGTTGCGCTATTAACATACTCATACATATGACCGAGAGGGGATGAGAATATTAATACAAGCACACTGAAGCAGCTAACTGCAAATTGCAACATGCATGAAACGAATTTAAAAAATGTCGTATGCTCAATATGTAAGCGCAATGTTAGCATGCAAACATAACTCATACTGAAAATATTTATTGCATTTCTTTCAAACCACGATGGAAATCGATTTCAAATCCCACTCATATCACATCAGCATACAAACTTGAAACATATAAGTGCTGCATTTCACATTTTCTATCCAAGTAAGTATTATATCTAAATAATTTTGCACTCCAGATAGGCACTCGACCGCCCGACACGGCTGACAAACACGTGTCGCCTGCTGTAGTCACCAGGGTCTTTCACACTGATTCGCATGGGACAAAGAAAGAGCAGAGAATCCTTGAGTGATATATGTATGTCGTGGCGTTTATATGGCCACAGAAAATGTCAACTTGGCGAAGTTGTTCATGTCGACAATAGCAACAACACACTAAGGAGCTGTGCCGTCATCATCATTAGCAAAAAAGAACAAACCTGACAAAACGTGTACCGAGCAACGAATCTGATTTGACTATCAGTAGTTAGTTGCCTCTCGTCGGTGAATAAGCTCTGCCATTTTGAAGTTCAATCGCTTCCGCCCGATGAAAAAAAAACAAATAGGGGTGCCCCAAGCGCTGCTGCATACCAAGTACCTGAAGCTGTTTTGTGATAATGATGTGGTTTTTAAGGAGGGAGCGACACATACGCATAACATAAAGAGTCTGTAGTCATGTTAGCCCGACACTGTCATGCATTTCTCGGTGACAACCTCGGGTCGGAAAGGCAAAAGAAGTTGTCTGAATGTCACATTCTGTCAGTCAATGTCATTCTATGTGGGACACTGTTCCTAGAGAACTGTCTCTCAATCTCAAGGAATCTTATATAAGCATATAATTGTTAAGTATTTATTGTTGACTTTTGTTGCTTGTTTTGAGGCCAGAAAAATGCATATATCAATTAGCCAATCAGTTGAAAGTCGGAATAAATTTGGTTGCTGGATTTATACACATTAGGTGTTAATAAACAAGTAAACATTGAAATAAACAGCCCGCAGCAGTTGATGATAAACATTGCTGACATTTTGACTTTTGTTAGGCTGCTGCAGGCACAGCAAATTGGAAAACAAACAATTTAGAGATGAGATGGAAATACTTTAGAGAAAAGTGAGAAATGCGTTTTCCTCAAGGTCTAAGAGAGTATAAACAATGGGCTGATACTTAAGTTACACTATTAAGTAAATAATCCACCATATAGTTGTGCAAATATCAAATCCTTATCCACTCATTTCACCTATAAATGTTGGATATTATTAGAAATGATATACAAGCACATCGATGTTAAATTCTAAGCTGACCTAAAACCATTACATTAAGTGACCATCTGTTTAAATTTCAACACAGTTTGCACAAAGTCCAATACTTACATTATATGTAATGGGGACTCAAGTTGTCTTCGACAACCACAAATCAGTTGAATGGACTACCTATCTCTTTCTGATCCCAAACAGTAACAACTCAGGTGGCTCATACTAAATGCAAAAGAAGTCTATCAACCCAACAGAGCGTTTATCATTTTAACAGCCGGCAATTCGGGAATTGATTGCTAGCGATTTAAGGTGCAAAACAATTTGCCACATTCATGCCGCTTCTCATTCCCCATTCTTTTCTCATGAATAACAGTCCACAAACATGCTTTTTCCATTGCCCCACGAAACCACCACATCCACCAACAGCCCAATTAGAACGGGCAGGAAACAAAAAATCAGATTGGAAATTGTTGTGAATTTGAAACGAAAAATAAAATTCTTTTTCAGTAGATGTAAACAATTTCAAATACCCTGAAAATGAAAGGAAAGAGAATCAAAGAAGCTTTCCTACTCGAGGGACAATCCCCAACAACAGACTCCCTAAACAGATGGGAAAGCTGTGAACAGAGTTTTGAACTCAACTTAATCTCAGGTGGTAGCAGGATGTGAGTTATTTTCAACAAACATCTCAGCGTCAATTGGATTTTCATGTTGATAGAAGGAACTCACTCCAACAAGAAGTGAGGTGAGAAATGGAAAACATTTCTCAGTGTCAGAATGAATATGAAAGCCTTAAGCTAATACTTTTCATATTTGCATAACAGATTGTATTGCATTTGTGCCTGTTGTGTAAAAGTCTTTCAATTTGTTTTTCGGTTGTGAATTGCGCATTGTGAACGGCATTCGTATTGGGTCGTGACAAAGAGCTTTCTGGATTCAATTGAACTCAGCGAGGCATACAATAAACGGATTTGCTGGATGATAAGTAGATGGAAGATGAAATAAACCAACAGGTTACATTCAGTGCCATTCAGTTGGGACTTTTGTCACAGCTAAAAATCTGGTGAAATAATTATAAGTTTACAATACAGAAATATAATTAATCGGCTAAGCTCGCTTCTTGTTAAATTATAAATTAAACAAAGCCAAGCAAAAAGTCATTATTGTCCCCATTTCGATGTAACGATCTGCTGAAAACTGTTGCTGATGGCAACGCCATTTTGGGCTGTCGAATTATGAGAATCTGGGCTACAAAAGAGAAATGGGTCAGAGCGTTACGTATCATAATGGCGTAGACGAAAAACCAGACTCATTGTCATCGTTTGAACACTCTTGGGATATTAAAATCAGCTACACTAACAGGCTCGGTCTTTGCCCCGGAGGTCACAGACCCAATATTCACACAAAATCGCAACGTTTTACAGCATTTTTAATAAGTTGAAAATTGTGTGAAACAGTAAGCTGAAAAGCAGTTTAAAATAAAAAGCCATAAAGTAAAGTCAATAAATAAATAACAAATTAATAGGTATCTTGAAAGTTAGGACTGATGTCAGTAAAGCTCTGTTTGTTTATAAATCTATAGAATTTCAGCACATGAAACATTTAGATACTTTCTCTTTTAAACAACTACAACAACCTTTAATAATTTTAAGCTATCGATTGAGTAATGATTTTTGTTCTTTAAGCTGCCAGACTTAAGACATTTATTATGATGTTTGGGTTTCCTATTTTTATCTTGTAACTTAGTTCAAATTTTGTGCTTTTAAATTTGCATTTCATCACAACAATCACAACAAATGCACAACAGGCAAGTCCCTCCAGCGAGCTTATCCGTTGCCTTAGTCTTCGCCTGTGGCCAGCTGGTGAAAGCCATACGAATGATTTCTATGCCAAGGAAGTAAATTTGAATTTCGACGTACCTCAGCCACCAAAATTTACGGCTTTTAGCAGCACACACAGAGATACACAAATTTTGTTCATGCTGTCCTTGGGCACACGTGTTGTATGCGCAACATGAATGCGAGTGGCACACCGAAATTTGAATACTTTCTTTAGGGCACCTTCAACTTGATCAAAAGAATAAACATTCAAGGGAATCTCACTTCAACATAGACCCTTAATCCCTCTGAATCCGACTATAGTTCTAACTGCTCACATGGCTGCACTTAAATTTGCATATTTAATGCCGCCTTGCAGCAATTCCTATTTCCCGACTAGACTCTCTACTGCTACCCATCCAAATTTAACCTGAGTTTACTCCACTTCCATGCCAGTTCTCCCCCTTCGAATCCACTTGAGTATGTTTTCAAGGGATTTTCAGGTGGAAAGCACTTAAGCTAACATCCATGCCTTCAGTCTAGATACAGGTTTCAAAAAGCTAAGCTCGGTCTAGAGCTTGAGTCATATCCTAAATATTATTATTGTCACGTGCTGAATTATTCATGTGGATCGTTAAATTCTTGGCTGCGCTATTTTATCCTGGCGAATGATATTTTAAATATTAAAATGGTTCGACAATAATGGAAATTTCAACATGAACTAAAAAGTCACCTACAATTTCCGAATTGCACCAGCTGAGAGGCCCATTTGGAATAGCGCCAACTGCCATCGCATTTCTTGATTCCAGTCCAACTACAACTTTATTCCCTCACAATTACAATTACGTCCCCATTGTGAGCCTTTCGCCGGCTGTTGCGGTAATCTCCGGCCGCAATAAAAGTCTTTGCCAGATTCTCATTCCAGTGGCTGGGGCATCAGTTCCTTTTTCACAATGGTTTTGGATGCGGCTTATTGGCTGCTAAGAGGACAATTGTTGACTGTTGTGTATCGGAACGGGGCGTGTCGAAAGAGTGAGCACAATTTGGTACGCTTCATTAGTGTGCTAAGACGAAATATTCTATTTTTGGATCATTGCTGTTATTTCTATATCGTACATTTAAAGCTCAAAGTTCAAAAATGTTTGTTTGTTTATTTAGAGCAGGTTAAGTAAATAAAAGAGCAACATGATTCTGCATTAAGAAGTAATTAGGATGTGTAACGAACAAACACACACAAACACTTACTCTTATGGCCAGATAATGCCAGCTCTTAGCCGTGACAAATACCAACATATTTATGGCATTTACCTGTTAGTGAAGTGCGAAGGAAGAGGGAAGTGTAGCGAATGGGAACGCAACATAATGTGTAAATATCTGTTATTGATGAAAGAAGATCTGAGCTAGCTTTATTGCTTTTACCTGCAAATACTTCAGCATACTGTTGACGAGGGGTGTCAGTACTATTAACGGGCAGTGCTTATATGTTAAATTCAGCATTAGAAGTGCTTACGAGTATCAGAAGTGTGCCTACAAATTAAATTGCAATATATTGATCAAAAGCTTATATGCATTGTGCTAAGAGGGTTAGTCGAAAGGGGCACAGCTGATGTAGTTTAAGTTTGAATGAAAGCTGCACCTATTTGCAATGCAGATCACGTTTCGTTTCTTAAGTACTTGAATGAAGGTAGGGGCAGGCACAACCAAAGTTCCTTTACTTGGAGTTGTGTGTCGATTAAGCTCCTCTCCTTCTGCCAGTTGCTGCCAGTTGGCATACTTGGAGTTCATTTTCTGTAAGGCTGGCTCTTGGCGTATGTACGAGCCATTACTCAACAGACGGGAGGCAGACTTGGGCACGATTCCTAATGCATGGCCAGCCAGCTGGACCGTGTCTGGAGTAGAACAGCAAATGCCATTATTAATGATGCAATTGACATGCTCCATGCAGGGTCGACGTCGGAGGGAGCACATGAAATATGGCATTACGTTCGTTCTGCCGAAGACTGAACAATTCGCAATGGGCAGTAATTCATCAACAGTTCAACAAAATGTTTCAGATTTGCACTTCCTATGAGAATATTAATGTAAGAATGACACTCACAAATGTGGAACAGGTATTAATATGTAACTCTTGATACTGCAAATTTATGATTATACTCGATACCGAAGGTAAAGAGTATATTGGGTTTGTGCAATGTCCGTCATGGTGTCTGTCCGTCTGTCCGTCTGTATGTTCGCAACTTTTTTCCACACCCTTCAAGTTAGAGACTTCAAACTTTGCAAATCTGTTTATCTATGGCATAGTAAATTAAAGTGTCAAGATTGGAGTTCTACGATAACTAGGGGGCTGGCAAATCGATAAACTCGATAACGCAAAATCGATAGATCCAGCTATTTCGCAAGCCCTTACAGCTAGAACTACCAAATTTGGGGAGAAAATAGCTACTAACAATCCCCAGAAAACTGCATCAAAAATTTTGGAGCCACGCCCACCCATACCGCCCCCAGCCCCCCCGCAATTTAACACTAAAAATGCCCATATCTACTACAGTTTTTGAGCTAGACCCTCCAAATTTGGTACCAAGATAGGTGGTAACGATCTCGAACCCAATTCATTACAACTTTGGATGCCACGCCCATCTATACTGCCCTATCCGCCCTCAACCACCCCAACGCTTCGCTAAAAACGGTAGTGCGTGTATCTTCCATAGTGTTTGAGCTAGAGTCACAAAATTTGGTAGGTAGATAACTGGTTACGACCCCCCAAAAACTGCATCAAAGTTTTGGAGCCCCACCCACCCATTCCGCCCCCAGCCCCCCCGCAGTTGAAAAACAGAAATGCTTATATCTTTTACAGTTTTTGAGTTAGAGCCACCAAATTTTGTGCCAAAATAGGTGATTATAGTCCCAAAATAAATGCATAAAAACTTTGGATGCCACGCCAATCCATACTGACCAAGCTGCCCCAAACCGCCCCAATGCTTCACTAAAAACGGGAATGCGTGTATTTTCCAAAGCGTTAAGGCTAGAGTCACCAAATTTGGTAGGAAGATAGCTAATAACAATCCCCAAAAAACTGCATTAAAGTTTTGGAGCCGCGCCCCCCCTGAACCCGAGCCCCCTGCATTTTGAAATCAAAAACGCCTATATTTTCCACATTTTTTGAGCTAGAGCCGCCAAATTTGGGGCCAAGATAGGTGATGAAGAAACCCAAAAAAAGTGGATGGCGCCCCCCACCCATACCGCCCCCAGCCCCCCTTCCACTATATTCTACTAACTTTGAGCTAGAGCCACCAAATTTGGTATGAGGATAGCAATTAACATCATAAACAGATCTGCAGAAAAACTTTGGACGCCACGCCCCCCCCATACCAGCCCCCAGCACCCAGCCCACCTTCTACCAAATTCTACTAACTTTGAGCTAGAGTCACCAAATTCGGTTTGAGAATAGCTATTGACATCATAAATAGATCTGCAGCAAAAGTTTGGATGCCACGCCCCCCCTTACCAACCCCATCCCCCCTTCCCACAAATTTTACTATTTTTGAGCTAGAGTCACCAAATTTGGTATGAGGATAGCAATTGACATCATACACAGATCTTCAGCTAAAATTTTGATGCCAAGCCCCCCCCCCCCATACCTCCCCAAGCCTACCATCCACCATATTCTTCTAACTTTGAGCTAGAATCACCAAATTTGGAAGGAAGATAGCTTTTTGGCATCCCCATCTGCACCAGACAATCTTTGAGGCAGCATACACCCCTGCAGCAGCATACACCCCTGCCGTATCCACACCATTGCAATCAGCTCTCTCTTTTAATCTGTTTTACTACTGGTATCGAGTATACCGCAGTCGGGTGCGTCCGACTGCAACGTTTCTACTTGTTTTATATTCAAACTGGCGGGGAGAGTATCGCCCTGTCGCATATTTTCAACTGTTGCTCGCTTTTTCCCTGTTATGTAGTATTTCCCTCGCTTTTTTGTTAACTTTTCCTTTTGTCTTCATACATTGTTTCTACACGCAGTCTAGTATCTCGATGTATGTGGGCTTCTTTGTTTGTGTCTGTGCCAGTTTTTGTGGAGCTCTTGTTTGACTTTGTTTGTTTTGTTTGCTTTGTTAATAGTTTTTAGACCCTGCTTTTGTTCTCTGTTTCCCGCTGTAGGGTCCCTCGCGTCCAATTCAATAAAAATTTAGTACGTGTTGCTAAGGTTAATCGACAGGGTCTTTGTTTTCTTCTTTCTTATCTTTTGTCTAATTTTGTTTGCTTGACCCACAAATTTCTTCAAATATTGAATATTGCCAATTTCCGTATATATGGCCTGTTGATAAGATTTCCTTGTTGTGTAGT
>JAWNNU010001296.1:0-14520 GCA_035044585.1 Scaptomyza polygonia | reverse complement strand
ATACTCGATACCGAAGGTAAAGAGTATATTGGGTTTGTGCAATGTCCGTCATGGTGTCTGTCCGTCTGTCCGTCTGTCCGTCTGTCCGTCTGTATGTTCGCAACTTTTTTCCACACCCTTCAAGTTAGAGACTTCAAACTTTGCAAATCTGTTTATCTATGGCATAGTAAATTAAAGTGTCAAGATTGGAGTTCTACGATAACTAGGGGGCTGGCAAATCGATAAACTCGATAACGCAAAATCGATAGATCCAGCTATTTCGCAAGCCCTTACAGCTAGAACTACCAAATTTGGGGAGAAAATAGCTACTAACAATCCCCAGAAAACTGCATCAAAAATTTTGGAGCCACGCCCACCCATACCGCCCCCAGCCCCCCCGCAATTTAACACTAAAAATGCCCATATCTACTACAGTTTTTGAGCTAGACCCTCCAAATTTGGTACCAAGATAGGTGGTAACGATCTCGAACCCAATTCATTACAACTTTGGATGCCACGCCCATCTATACTGCCCTATCCGCCCTCAACCACCCCAACGCTTCGCTAAAAACGGTAGTGCGTGTATCTTCCATAGTGTTTGAGCTAGAGTCACAAAATTTGGTAGGTAGATAACTGGTTACGACCCCCCAAAAACTGCATCAAAGTTTTGGAGCCCCACCCACCCATTCCGCCCCCAGCCCCCCCGCAGTTGAAAAACAGAAATGCTTATATCTTTTACAGTTTTTGAGTTAGAGCCACCAAATTTTGTGCCAAAATAGGTGATTATAGTCCCAAAATAAATGCATAAAAACTTTGGATGCCACGCCAATCCATACTGACCAAGCTGCCCCAAACCGCCCCAATGCTTCACTAAAAACGGGAATGCGTGTATTTTCCAAAGCGTTAAGGCTAGAGTCACCAAATTTGGTAGGAAGATAGCTAATAACAATCCCCAAAAAACTGCATTAAAGTTTTGGAGCCGCGCCCCCCCTGAACCCGAGCCCCCTGCATTTTGAAATCAAAAACGCCTATATTTTCCACATTTTTTGAGCTAGAGCCGCCAAATTTGGGGCCAAGATAGGTGATGAAGAAACCCAAAAAAAGTGGATGGCGCCCCCCACCCATACCGCCCCCAGCCCCCCTTCCACCATATTCTACTAACTTTGAGCTAGAGCCACCAAATTTGGTATGAGGATAGCAATTAACATCATAAACAGATCTGCAGAAAAACTTTGGACGCCACGCCCCCCCCATACCAGCCCCCAGCACCCAGCCCACCTTCTACCAAATTCTACTAACTTTGAGCTAGAGTCACCAAATTCGGTTTGAGAATAGCTATTGACATCATAAATAGATCTGCAGCAAAAGTTTGGATGCCACGCCCCCCCTTACCAACCCCATCCCCCCTTCCCACAAATTTTACTATTTTTGAGCTAGAGTCACCAAATTTGGTATGAGGATAGCAATTGACATCATACACAGATCTTCAGCTAAAATTTTGATGCGAAGCCCCCCCCCCCCCCCATACCTCCCCAAGCCTACCATCCACCATATTCTTCTAACTTTGAGCTAGAATCACCAAATTTGGAAGGAAGATAGATTTTTGGCATCCCCATCTGCACCAGACAATCTTTGAGGCAGCATACACCCCTGCAGCAGCATACACCCCTGCCGTATCCACACACCATTGCAATCAGCTCTCTCTTTTAATCTGTTTTACTACTGGTATCGAGTATACCGCAGTCGGGTGCGTCCGACTGCAACGTTTCTACTTGTTTTTTGTTTAATTTTTTTAGTCTAATTTTACTAACCAAATCGACTGCTCGACTATCCGCGTATTTAGGCCATTCCTTTAAAAAGTCTTCAGGTGATAACGAATTTAAATCAGATTTACGCAGTTGATAAGATTTTGTCCATTTATCTAAAACGGTGTCCCAATCAGAACAGTTTCTTTTTAAATCAGCTTTGTATCCAGCACCCAAAACGACATCAAATTCCGGCTGCACCTCAACTTCATCAATGGATGATTTATCGGTCGATGATTGCAATCTCATGCGTTTCGATCGTGTGTTTATATATTTTGAATAAAGCTTTCCCTTCGGGTTTACTTTTCCAGATCGAGGAATAAAATAAAACTCCTAAGAAAATTTCGATTAGTTTTAAAATAATATGATTTGTTTTAAATCTACTCACTTTTGAGTCTAGCTCAGTCGGAAAAATTTCAACTACTTGATCTACGATATTAGGGAAGTCGCAAGTTTTTATAGAATGTCCGCGACAGTTCGCCTCCTCAACAATCAATGAGATGATCTGATCCCTATGATAATTGGTCAATTTTTGATTTTCCGCATAGTACTTTAATATTGCGTTGCCTTTGGTACAGCTTTGACAAATACAGTGGCTCGCAGCTTATTTCAACCAGCACCTTAAAAAATATTTGCTTGTCTATAAAATCGAAACTAAAAGGGATAACAAAATAATTTAAATGCCAGTTGTTAGTCTGATGTTTCAAGTTATCAAATATGACTTCATTTATTTTTTAAATATTTTTCCAATATTTTATAACAATTAAAAACTAAACAAGTAGAAACGTTGCAGTCGGACGCACCCGACTGCGGTATACTCGATACCAGTAGTAAAACAGATTAAAAGAGAGAGCTGATTGCAATGGTGTGTGGATACGGCAGGGGTGTATGCTGCTGCAGGGGTGTATGCTGCCTCAAAGATTGTCTGGTGCAGATGGGGATGCCAAAAATCTATCTTCCTTCCAAATTTGGTGATTCTAGCTCAAAGTTAGAAGAATATGGTGGATGGTAGGCTTGGGGAGGTATGGGGGGGGGGGGGCTTCGCATCAAAATTTTAGCTGAAGATCTGTGTATGATGTCAATTGCTATCCTCATACCAAATTTGGTGACTCTAGCTCAAAAATAGTAAAATTTGTGGGAAGGGGGGATGGGGTTGGTAAGGGGGGGCGTGGCATCCAAACTTTTGCTGCAGATCTATTTATGATGTCAATAGCTATTCTCAAACCGAATTTGGTGACTCTAGCTCAAAGTTAGTAGAATTTGGTAGAAGGTGGGCTGGGTGCTGGGGGCTGGTATGGGGGGGGCGTGGCGTCCAAAGTTTTTCTGCAGATCTGTTTATGATGTTAATTGCTATCCTCATACCAAATTTGGTGGCTCTAGCTCAAAGTTAGTAGAATATGGTGGAAGGGGGGCTGGGGGCGGTATGGGTGGGGGGCGCCATCCACTTTTTTTGGGTTTCTTCATCACCTATCTTGGCCCCAAATTTGGCGGCTCTAGCTCAAAAAATGTGGAAAATATAGGCGTTTTTGATTTCAAAATGCAGGGGGCTCGGGTTCAGGGGGGGCGCGGCTCCAAAACTTTAATGCAGTTTTTTGGGGATTGTTATTAGCTATCTTCCTACCAAATTTGGTGACTCTAGCCTTAACGCTTTGGAAAATACACGCATTCCCGTTTTTAGTGAAGCATTGGGGCGGTTTGGGGCAGCTTGGTCAGTATGGATTGGCGTGGCATCCAAAGTTTTTATGCATTTATTTTGGGACTATAATCACCTATTTTGGCACAAAATTTGGTGGCTCTAACTCAAAAACTGTAAAAGATATAAGCATTTCTGTTTTTCAACTGCGGGGGGGCTGGGGGCGGAATGGGTGGGTGGGGCTCCAAAACTTTGATGCAGTTTTTGGGGGGTCGTAACCAGTTATCTACCTACCAAATTTTGTGACTCTAGCTCAAACACTATGGAAGATACACGCACTACCGTTTTTAGCGAAGCGTTGGGGTGGTTGAGGGCGGATAGGGCAGTATAGATGGGCGTGGCATCCAAAGTTGTAATGAATTGGGTTCGAGATCGTTACCACCTATCTTGGTACCAAATTTGGAGGGTCTAGCTCAAAAACTGTAGTAGATATGGGCATTTTTAGTGTTAAATTGCGGGGGGGCTGGGGGCGGTATGGGTGGGCGTGGCTCCAAAATTTTTGATGCAGTTTTCTGGGGATTGTTAGTAGCTATTTTCTCCCCAAATTTGGTAGTTCTAGCTGTAAGGGCTTGCGAAATAGCTGGATCTATCGATTTTGCGTTATCGAGTTTATCGATTTGCCAGCCCCCTAGTTATCGTAGAACTCCAATCTTGACACTTTAATTTACTATGCCATAGATAAACAGATTTGCAAAGTTTGAAGTCTCTAACTTGAAGGGTGTGGAAAAAAGTTGCGAACATACAGACGGACAGACGGACAGACGGACAGACACCATGACGGACATTGCACAAACCCAATATACTCTTTACCTTCGGTATCGAGTATAAAAATCAACCAAAATCAATGTCGCAGCTTATTTCAACCACTATCAAAATTACATTATTACAACAAACTTTTTGAATAAACAACAAAAGTTAGTACTTGGTATGACCACCCTTTTGGTCGAATAACATTTTAAGCCTATTTGGCATGGATTCGACCAACTTTTGGGTGACTTGTGGCGTAATTTCTGCCCATTCTTCAAGCAATGCAGTTTTAAGGTCTGATTTGTTTGAAATTTTTCGTTTTCGGATATTTGTATCCAAAATGGACCACAAATTTTCAATAACGTTCATGTCTGGTGACTGGGCTGGTGGTTTAATAACATGCGGAAAGTTCCAAATCAGCCTGGTTTGCACAATGCCCGCCGTATGTTTTGGGTCATTGTCTTGGTAAAATCGGAAAACATCCCGAATTCCAAGTTGCTCAGCACTTTCAAGCAAATTCTCCTTCAAAATGTCAAGGTATTTAGTTTTGTCCATTGTCGTCTCAATGAACGTCAAGTTTCCGACGCCGGCTGCCGATATACAGGCCCACACCATCACACTGCCACCACCATGCTTCACTGTAGCCTTTAAGTTTTTTGCTTCCAGTTCTGTGTTCTTCTTACGCCACACATATGAGGCTCCATCTGATCCAAAAATATTAAATTTAGACTCATCACAGAATAGCACTGTATTCCAGAAACCAATATCCTTGCGCAAGTGCTCCTTTGCAAACGTAAAACGACACTTCTTATTTTTATCGTTTATAAAAGGCTTCTTGCGCGGTATTCTGCCATTAAAATCGTGCTCCCGAAGCACACGGCGAATCGTTTCTGGGTGGCATGACTTGCCCAACTCTGCCTCAACTTCACTGGCTACTTTTGGAGCCGAAAGCCTCGGATTCTGCCGAATTTTTCGCACAATATAGCGCTCGTCGGTAGAATTGAATATTTTGTTCGGGGCATTTCTACCCTTATCATGGGTTCTATTCTCTCGGACAAATCGGTAAATTATACTCTGGACTGTAGAATCACTCAGACCCACCATCGCCCCAATTTTTCGGCGCGAATAGCCTGTTTTGAAGTGGCAGAGAACAAGTTCTCGCTGCTCAATTGTTGTGCGTGGTCCCATTTCGCTAAGTTAACTTTTCTGCACGATCCACTCTCAAAATTAAGAAGAAATATGTTTTACCATACTGCGAAAATAATGACTAAAGCGTAGAAAAAAAAAACCACCGTTGCATTGTAAAATAACGGATCATTTCTCAGCTGCAAAATATGTGGTTGAAATAAGCTGCGACATTGATTTTGGTTGATTTTTTAGTTTTTAATTGTTATAAAATATTGGAAAAATATTTAAAAAATAAATGAAGTCATATTTGATAACTTGAAACATCAGACTAACAACTGGCATTTAAATTATTTTGTTATCCCTTTTAGTTTCGATTTTATAGACAACCAAATATTTTTTAAGGTGCTGGTTGAAATAAGCTGCGAGCCACTGTATGTTTAACGTTCTAAATTTGTGGGTAAATATATTAAAAGTACATTTTTATGTTTCTAAGGTGTATGCCTCACCAAAGGCAGCTCATCTGTATAGCTTGTAGCTGGCGTACTACATAAAAAGGTTTTTACTTTAGAGTGGGTTGAGATTGTGATATCGTCAATATTAAACTGTGGATAGATTTTGAATAAATAAAAAGTATTTAAAAATTGAAATTTGTACCTCTTTCTTTCGCCAAGTAAACAATTTTACGCGAAATTCAGCTCTGAGACCCACGCTTGATATGGCCTCTTTTACATATATCATCTGCAGAAATATATTTAAGTGAATGAAAAGTCACACCATGAGCTGAAAATAAAAAATTCAGACTGTTATTAAAAACTCGTTAGTATTTATGTACATATATATAACTCACATTTTAAATCATCGAATATTATTTCCAAATTGAATTCGACTAGAAGGGTTTTTAACTTTTCGTCATCCTCAGTAGCCATTCCTGTACGTGCATGCAAGAAAAAACTAATTATGTATGCATGTAAATATGTATCTATATTTTTGTTAATATATATTTTCAGCTTAGTACATTCCGATTCAGCTAGCACTTCTAATGCAAACATACATATGTATGTGTATTTTCTAGCACATACACATACATACATGTATGTATGTATGCATTCGCAAAAACAGACAAACATACGACAACCGAAAACGTTTACCAAAAGCAGCTCGAATTTCTTTTTTGGTTTTTTCTATTAAATTTGTAACTAACAAAAATGTACTATATAAGTACATATGTATGTATATACATATGATTTTATGCTTATTTAAGGTTTTACTTTTACTTTATTATATTAAGTTCAGCCGAAACACTGCACATCTTATGTATGTACATATGTATGTATGTATGTATTTGCATAAGAACATGCCCAAGCGCGCGCAAAGTAACAAATACATACATATTTATGTACATACCAGAGCGACTTTGTGTATTTCATTATGTTAGTTATTGTAATGAACATTTGAATTAATGTATGTTTGTTTGAGTTTGCACATTATTTTAATAATTACATTAGGTAACACTTCAAAGAAAAAAAACTGTACGTTTCATGTACATATGCAGTATATATTTTATATAAGTACATACATATGTATGTATGCATGTATACACACAGACACTATTGAGAATAATAGCACTATTTTTCTTAATTGCTGTGTTTGTGTATAATCGAATATTATTTATAAACATTCAATTAATTACACATGTTGCAAATAATTATTACTTACCTTCTTTAATGCAACTTACACTTTTAACACTTGATAAATTTGTTTTGGTTGACTTGCGCGTCTGCACTTAACACTTTTTTGCTACGAATGAATTGTCTCTCAGCGTGTCGAGCCGTTTCTTGCGTTAGACGTACATATGTAAGCGGAATAGCAACTACCGTTATTGCAACCGGCGCGCCGCGGCGATCGTTTTCAATAACACGTACGCATAGCAGCAAAGCAATGAACACTTAAAGAGAGTTGTTCTGTTTTAATATAATGTATGACCAACAAATATTGTATACATACATACCTATATGCATAAGATATATTGATATACTAAATATTTTAAAATATATACATATGTATGTATGTAATTTAATTGAATCTGATAAATTATTGTGTACATAAATGATTAATTATGTCGTTGAAGTAGCGATTAACATGACACAATATCAAGCTTCATTGCAAATGATACATTCCCAATACCCTATAATTTTTCTTTTTCCGTTTTATGCTTTTCGGCAGTGATGTTCATTGTACAAAGCGTGCCACTAACACATTCATACAATGTAGCAATTTTTGTTTCAACATGTACATACATGTATACATGACTTAAAGGCAAGCCAACGGAAAATTCCACTGATGCCGGTTGTCGCAACAAGAACTTGTGCAGCGAATTATTGATGTTCTTGTTTTTTACAAACATATTTATACACATTATGTTTTCTTCCTTCTCCTTGTTTTTTTCGCTCCATCCGATTTGTTTTTTTTTAACTGGAATTAATATGCTCACCACTTTGATTCAAAAATGAATATGCTTAAATATAATATTTTTCGAACTAAAATCTACAATTTAAGTTTATCATTTTATAATTCTTCTGATTAGTTCAAATTAAAAATGAAACAGTATCATTTTTAATAGTATACACTTTAATTCTAAAGCGTTTCATACTGATTTCTAAAATTTAATTTATCGATTTAAATGTGGTCGTTTTAAATACGAATTATAATAGGGTGCATTTTTAAATTTAAAATTTTTCGTCTTAGGTTTGAGTAGTAATTATTCAAATCGAAATTTTTCCACATTGATTTTAATACGAATCGTATTAAGTTTTATATTTTAATACGAATAATTTTAAAATCAAAAATTTTAGTATTCAATTTGAAAAATAAATTTTAAAATCTGAATCAAAAATTAAATTTTAGATTTTACGTTGCATTTTTTTTCTCTGTGTAGATTCTTAACAAGAGTATTGATACTTGTAGACAAAGATTTGAAAGTGTAAGAGGGGAAAGTGTTAGAGGGAGAAAGTGTTAGACGGGGAAAGTGTTAGAGGGAGAAAGTGTTAAAGAGAGAAAGTGTTATAGACGTCATGTCTGCGCCTGTTTAATGTGCGCACGCACATATTAGATAGGAGTCAAGTGTGGGCCGGTTTCACGGCGTTGCTTTGCACTCCTGCAGGCAGATAATAAACAAAGGCAAGTAAAACCATAGACCCGCTAGCATTGTTATGGTCAACTTCAATACCAAAAACAACATTTGTGAGTGTTATGTGAACAAAGGATGAAATTTTCTTTCGCAGCAGCAGCAAGATCAATACATAGGTTCTAAACAAGAGTATTGATACTTGTATATTAAGATTGGAAAGTGTTATATAGGCAATTGTTAGATAGAAAGTGTTAGGGAGAGAAAGTTTTAGAAGGAAAAAGTTTTAGAAGCAAGTGTGCGCATATTTCTTAACTATAATTTATATTTGCAAATTTCATTTGTATTTGTAGCTAAGACAGAGAGTATGCACATGGTTTAAGTGCATTAGTAAAAGTAGGGGAAGTGCTAGTGGAGACAAGTGTTAGAGTCAAGTGTGCACCTGTTTGACGTGCGTTGCCTTGCGTACCTGAATACAGGTCACAAGCCTTCATTATTATGAACAACAACAACAACATGCAAGGGATGAGAACTTCCTTACACAACAGCAACAGCAAGATCAATTCAAAGGTTCCATACAATACTATTGATTCTTGTAAATTAAGATGAGAAAGTGTAAAAAACAAGTGGGTGCATATTTTCTAGCTTTTAATAAGGAGATAAGAAAGAGTGTGCGAATGTTTTACCTGCGTTGGTAAAAGGGGGTGGTCAGGTACTTTATACCTTATAATGAACACCTACAAGTAGGTAGGTCATGTACATTAGTCGGCTTCCATATAAGTTGAAAAGAAAGTGCTGGTTTAATCTACATACGCAAATTTCTAAGCTAGCAATAATTACACTCCTGCAAGCAGGTCATAATTAATGGTAAAGTACAATCATAGAGCAGTCGCATTGCTAGGAAAATCTTCCATTCAGTAAAGAACAAAGGTCAAGTGTGAGCAGGTTTCTTAGCTACTAATAAGTAGATAAGAGACTGTTTTCTTAGAGCCGGTCACATTATTTTAAAAAACTACAATAACAACAGAATCAGTTGCTAGGAAAATTTTATGCAGTTAATTATACTACACTTTTAACAAGCTATTGATTATTTTTATAGGTTTATTTTGTTATAATGATAATTTTATATAGTTTTTTTTTGCATTAGGTTTATTTTTAGATGATTGATGTATATGCAAAAACATTATCCAAACATTCAGGCTAAAGCCGCATACTTATAGCCGGTAGAACACAAAGGTCACACACCATGTTTTCTTAAGGCTTTATTAATAGCTTTATCAAATCAACCTTATAAGCTTTAGTTCAAATACTCAGTATATGATATCTAAGAAAGCTTTTATGTATTTCACAATTTAAAAAGGTTGAAGCCGTTCGTTTAACTGGTATTAAATAAAGTAACTTAGATTTTAGTATTCATACTTCATCGTTTGTTGAGATTTTTTTTTTAATACATTTATATTTGATTCTATGATATAGTCATTAATAATTTATTTTGATTCATTAAACTTGTAAGGTACTCTTTTAGGCTGAATTAATAATCTTGTTTAACTTTTTTATTGCAGTATTAGACAATACTTGATTAGATTATCCTTGACAAATAATGTCCATCTGCACACTATAAGATTATGTGGTTTAACGACACTTTTACATTTTAAGATATTCGTCAAACTATTTGTTATATTTGGCTATAATACTTCATCAAACTCATTTATCAAATCGACTTCTCAAATACGGAAAATATATACAGTTAGCTGACTGAAAGTATTACAATGTATTAAGCTGCTTGATTATTGTTTTACTATTCTATTTCCCAGAGTGTTATTTACGATTAAAAGAAAGAAGAATTAAGAATGAGTACAAACACTCATTAAGTGACTTCAAAAATTCTTATTTTAGGTATCCTTTTGATGTTGTGATACCTCTGATATCTCATCTTAACTTGTGTTATGTTGAATTGTTTTCTTCAAATAAGTATTCTTTTGACTTTTAAATCTTTCATGTTATGTATTTAGCTAACTTGACTAGGTTTTACGCTAAAAACGAGATAGATTGTATTATTGTCTATTAAATGCCACCTATAACTTAACAGGGAAATCGTTCGGATTTGAATTTTTTCTCTTTATAACTGATAGCTTAAGTATATTTTAATTGTAAACCTACATACCTTATTCACAGAAAGTTCAGTAATTTATCAATGTTTCATTCAACTACTTTTATATTAAACATTACACTTTTAATGATTAGACTCGATTTCGGTACTATCCAACTTATTACTAAAACTAAGAATATTTCATAGTTAATTTCCATTAATTGATGGACGGTTATGATTTTATTATTTGTTTTCACACTCATTGTCCTATTTAATAACGAAGTGTATTAAACTGGCTTCAGCTTTGATTTATGAGTATCTTAACATTAAATAGGATTCTTATATACATGAAGCCGTTCTTATATGTTTTATTCTCATTAATATTGTATTATTCCTATTTTTTTAACGTTTCTAATTTCAATTTATTATAAGTCAAAAGGAATCGTTCAGTATCTTCTGTACATAACCTAATGGGTAGCTTTAAAAGTAGTATGGAATCGTATTATGATGCCTTAACAATATATATATATAATATAACTAGGTGTTAAATAGGATTAGGATACCCTGCGGGTAGGGAGATCACTGGGATGGGTTCTCTTCAGACGTCGGAGGGAGATAGGTTCAGCGAGATCATTCGCCAAGGTATTTGGGTGGGCCATAAGCCTATCGGCATATCGGCTGCTGTGGAAGTTGATTTGGTCCCCAAATGGCACAATTTTCAGGTCCCTCTCAATGACACGGTTTGTCACGTACCAGGGAAGCCCAGATGCATGACGTGCAGCTCGCGATTGGACTACTCTAAGTCTGTTAAGCTGGCTTTTAGCAGCAGTTCCCCACACTTGGATAGCGTAGGTCCAAGTTGGGGCTAAAATGGCTTTTATCAAAAGAGCCTTAGTTGCCATTTGAAGCTTACTTGAATGGAAAAGCCAATAGAGCTTTTTTAGCTTGCCTAAACATTTTGTTTTAACTGCCGTAATGTGGGCTCTCCAAGTCAGTTTCCGATCCAGATGGACTCCAAGGTAGCAGTGGGATGTGACGCTGTTAATAGCATTACCTTCAAAAGTAAGACCTGTGCAAGTTCCGTGCCGCAAAGAAAAAGTCACACACGCTGATTTAGAGCAGTTAATGGCTATATTCCATTTGGCAATCCATCGCTCAATTGCATGCAGCCATTCCTGGACCGCGTTGGAGGCAGTTTGCAGTGATGAGTGGGACGCGAGCATAGCGGTGTCATCGGCGTAAGTGGCCAGGAGCAGCTGAGCCGGGGAGGCTTCATCGCTGTTGTTGACGGGTAAAGGGATATCTGCGGTGTACAGAGTGTACAAGAATGGTCCAAGCACACTTCCCTGTGGAACGCCTGCATGTATCTGTTCCCGGCAGGACTGAGAATCTCGTACTGCAACGTGAAAAGTCCGATCAGTGATAAAGGATTTCAGGATGGCGTAATGGGGTGCAGGGAGGAGACCTTTCATCTTGAATAAAAGACCCTTATGCCACACCTTATCAAACGCTTGTTTCACGTCTAAAAATACACCGACAGTGTATAGCTTATGCTCAAAGACGTGTGTCACCTGATTAACGATGCGATGGATTTGTTCAGGGCAACCATGGGACTTCCTGAAGCCAAATTGGTGTTGTGGAACGAAGTCTACTACCTGTGGCAGTTCCATTAAACGAGCTAGCAAAATACGCTCAAAAACCTTTGAGAAGGCTGATAGCAGGCTGATTGGGCGGTAAGAATCGATCTGTGTTGGTGACTTTCCGGCTTTGGGGATCATAACAATACGCGCACGCTTCCATTGCTTTGGGAAGTGCCCTAGTCTTAGCATGGCATTAAATATTTTGACAAGGGCTAAAACTCCTTTGTGTGGCAAAGATTTGGCAGCACGGTTATCAATGCCGTCGTACCCAGGTGTTTTTTTTAGTTGCAGCACCTTTAGTTGCATCAAGACTTCCTGTGGTGTGGTATGTCTTATGGGGCGGGCTGGTGCAGTCGGAGTGTCCAAGAAGTTTGCAATGGCTTCTCGATTGGAGACGTCCGTTATATTGAAGGGCTTGAAGGTGGAGGACAAGTGCGAAGCGAAAGCGCTTGCTTTTTCATTATCCGTCCTAAGCCAGTGGCCACTGTGATTCAGTACGGGTGATGTGAATAACGGCTGTCTCTTGATACCTCTCGTAAGCCTCCAAATTGAGAAGTCACTGTTATTATCCGGGCCAGCACCCTCTAGCAGAGTATCCAGGTTTGTTTGTCGGTTCTTTGCTAGCAAACGGTGTAGTCTATTTGTGATGCTTGAATATTGCTGCTTAACGCTAAGATCTCCTGTCGCAATATATTGTCTTCTGAGGCGCCTTTTGTGGGTGAGCAGTTCTCTAGCCTCCAGGCTTAAGATGGGAGTCCTCCATGCGGTCGTGAGACCAGCTTGGTGTGGGGTAGGTGTAGCCCGCCGAGCTGCTTCAACGATTGTTGATGCGAAGTAGTCAACATACGCTTCCAGTCTACTGCAAGTGTCAATGGGAATGTTGAGTTCTACGGTGGCCTCGATATGTTCCTTAAAAACTTTAGTGTTTGCATGCGGAGGCAGCAATTTAGAGACACCTTTAAATGATTGGGCGTCTTCATCTAGCTCAAAGAGCAAGGGCAGGTGGTCGGATGACAGCTCTGTCAGCACTTGCACCTTGATTTGCTGGTGTCTGAAACCTTTGGAGATCCCAAAATCGATTGCACTTGGAGTGGCACCAGCACGATAGGGGTAGCAAGTAGCTTCTCCCGTAGCGACGATGTCAATTCCTTCTTCCGCCAGTGCAGAAAACAGCACCCTGCCTCTAGTACACATCCTGTAGTTTCCCCACCATCTGTGTTTAGCGTTCCAATCACCTGCCGCAAGAAACTTTGTGCCGAATTGAGTGATAATCGGCGCAACGACAGCCTCCGTCCACCTGAAGGCAGGAGGGCAGTATACTGAGGCAATATTAAAGTTTCCTCTGCTTGAAGTCAGCTGGATAACTGTTGCCTGAATATGATTTTCCGACATAGTGGAGAAAGTTTGATGGGAGATGGTTGATCTAACAAGGATCGCCGCACCTCCATGTTGGGTGTCATCCGGATGATTGGCAGTATGTAGGGTGAAGCCGAATACCCTGAAAGTGGACCGGGAGAAGAAGTGGGTTTCCGACAAAAGAAGGATGTCGATGTCGTGAAGCTCAATAAAGGCGATGATCTCATTGGTCTTCGAGGAGGCCCCATTGGCATTCCAGGCTGCTATCTTAAGTTTACCCATTTTGAACAGCAGAAGGGAAGGTGCGTGTCTGCAGAAGCAGTTGCATTAAGGATTCCACTAGCGACATCATCCTGTCAAGCCTAGTAAAAAGTTGCTCCAGCTTGGAATCCAGGTTGGCGCTTGCAATAGGAACACTGGCGGCAGGAGGGCTCTCTGCCTTTTTTAAAGGCTGAACAACGGGCTGGTTGCCTCTGACGATGCTTGCAAATGATGGCATTCTAGCGCTGTAAGCGGGTGGACTAGGTAGATGCGTGCTCTTTGCGGGACAAGTATCGGAGGGTTCGTTGGCCTTGCGTTGGTGCTTCCGGGTAGAAGCTTGTTGAATGTACTTTTTGCAACCTTTAAAATTAGCTGCATGGGGCTTGGCGCAATGATAGCAGCATCTGGCATCATCTTGCTTCAGCTTGCACTCCAGGGTGGCGTGATTATCTCCACATTCTCTGCAAATATAGTGCCGAGAACAGATGCCTTGGTGTGACCGTAGCCTTGACACCTTTGGCATTGCACAGGCTCAGATCGCTTTTGGGGTTTTTCCCAGGTCACTCTATGCCTGCAGACAACAAGTATGTTCTTAACAAGCTTATTGTTGTCCGCCTTTTTGAGATCAATGAACCTCATATTAAGAGGGAGTGAGGTCTCCTTATTGCGCGGAGTATGTACTCGAACAACGATATGGT
>JAWNNU010001295.1:0-11008 GCA_035044585.1 Scaptomyza polygonia | reverse complement strand
TTTTGTTTAATTTTTTTAGTCTAATTTTACTAACCAAATCGACTGCTCGACTATCCGCGTATTTAGGCCATTCCTTTAAAAAGTCTTCAGGTGATAACGAATTTAAATCAGATTTACGCAGTTGATAAGATTTTGTCCATTTATCTAAAACGGTGTCCCAATCAGAACAGTTTCTTTTTAAATCAGCTTTGTATCCAGCACCCAAAACGACATCAAATTCCGGCTGCACCTCAACTTCATCAATGGATGATTTATCGGTCGATGATTGCAATCTCATGCGTTTCGATCGTGTGTTTATATATTTTGAATAAAGCTTTCCCTTCGGGTTTACTTTTCCAGATCGAGGAATAAAATAAAACTCCTAAGAAAATTTCGATTAGTTTTAAAATAATATGATTTGTTTTAAATCTACTCACTTTTGAGTCTAGCTCAGTCGGAAAAATTTCAACTACTTGATCTACGATATTAGGGAAGTCGCAAGTTTTTATAGAATGTCCGCGACAGTTCGCCTCCTCAACAATCAATGAGATGATCTGATCCCTATGATAATTGGTCAATTTTTGATTTTCCGCATAGTACTTTAATATTGCGTTGCCTTTGGTACAGCTTTGACAAATACAGTGGCTCGCAGCTTATTTCAACCAGCACCTTAAAAAATATTTGCTTGTCTATAAAATCGAAACTAAAAGGGATAACAAAATAATTTAAATGCCAGTTGTTAGTCTGATGTTTCAAGTTATCAAATATGACTTCATTTATTTTTTAAATATTTTTCCAATATTTTATAACAATTAAAAACTAAAAAATCAACCAAAATCAATGTCGCAGCTTATTTCAACCACTATCAAAATTACATTATTACAACAAACTTTTTGAATAAACAACAAAAGTTAGTACTTGGTATGACCACCCTTTTGGTCGAATAACATTTTAAGCCTATTTGGCATGGATTCGACCAACTTTTGGGTGACTTGTGGCGTAATTTCTGCCCATTCTTCAAGCAATGCAGTTTTAAGGTCTGATTTGTTTGAAATTTTTCGTTTTCGGATATTTGTATCCAAAATGGACCACAAATTTTCAATAACGTTCATGTCTGGTGACTGGGCTGGTGGTTTAATAACATGCGGAAAGTTCCAAATCAGCCTGGTTTGCACAATGCCCGCCGTATGTTTTGGGTCATTGTCTTGGTAAAATCGGAAAACATCCCGAATTCCAAGTTGCTCAGCACTTTCAAGCAAATTCTCCTTCAAAATGTCAAGGTATTTAGTTTTGTCCATTGTCGTCTCAATGAACGTCAAGTTTCCGACGCCGGCTGCCGATATACAGGCCCACACCATCACACTGCCACCACCATGCTTCACTGTAGCCTTTAAGTTTTTTGCTTCCAGTTCTGTGTTCTTCTTACGCCACACATATGAGGCTCCATCTGATCCAAAAATATTAAATTTAGACTCATCACAGAATAGCACTGTATTCCAGAAACCAATATCCTTGCGCAAGTGCTCCTTTGCAAACGTAAAACGACACTTCTTATTTTTATCGTTTATAAAAGGCTTCTTGCGCGGTATTCTGCCATTAAAATCGTGCTCCCGAAGCACACGGCGAATCGTTTCTGGGTGGCATGACTTGCCCAACTCTGCCTCAACTTCACTGGCTACTTTTGGAGCCGAAAGCCTCGGATTCTGCCGAATTTTTCGCACAATATAGCGCTCGTCGGTAGAATTGAATATTTTGTTCGGGGCATTTCTACCCTTATCATGGGTTCTATTCTCTCGGACAAATCGGTAAATTATACTCTGGACTGTAGAATCACTCAGACCCACCATCGCCCCAATTTTTCGGCGCGAATAGCCTGTTTTGAAGTGGCAGAGAACAAGTTCTCGCTGCTCAATTGTTGTGCGTGGTCCCATTTCGCTAAGTTAACTTTTCTGCACGATCCACTCTCAAAATTAAGAAGAAATATGTTTTACCATACTGCGAAAATAATGACTAAAGCGTAGAAAAAAAAAACCACCGTTGCATTGTAAAATAACGGATCATTTCTCAGCTGCAAAATATGTGGTTGAAATAAGCTGCGACATTGATTTTGGTTGATTTTTTAGTTTTTAATTGTTATAAAATATTGGAAAAATATTTAAAAAATAAATGAAGTCATATTTGATAACTTGAAACATCAGACTAACAACTGGCATTTAAATTATTTTGTTATCCCTTTTAGTTTCGATTTTATAGACAACCAAATATTTTTTAAGGTGCTGGTTGAAATAAGCTGCGAGCCACTGTATGTTTAACGTTCTAAATTTGTGGGTAAATATATTAAAAGTACATTTTTATGTTTCTAAGGTGTATGCCTCACCAAAGGCAGCTCATCTGTATAGCTTGTAGCTGGCGTACTACATAAAAAGGTTTTTACTTTAGAGTGGGTTGAGATTGTGATATCGTCAATATTAAACTGTGGATAGATTTTGAATAAATAAAAAGTATTTAAAAATTGAAATTTGTACCTCTTTCTTTCGCCAAGTAAACAATTTTACGCGAAATTCAGCTCTGAGACCCACGCTTGATATGGCCTCTTTTACATATATCATCTGCAGAAATATATTTAAGTGAATGAAAAGTCACACCATGAGCTGAAAATAAAAAATTCAGACTGTTATTAAAAACTCGTTAGTATTTATGTACATATATATAACTCACATTTTAAATCATCGAATATTATTTCCAAATTGAATTCGACTAGAAGGGTTTTTAACTTTTCGTCATCCTCAGTAGCCATTCCTGTACGTGCATGCAAGAAAAAACTAATTATGTATGCATGTAAATATGTATCTATATTTTTGTTAATATATATTTTCAGCTTAGTACATTCCGATTCAGCTAGCACTTCTAATGCAAACATACATATGTATGTGTATTTTCTAGCACATACACATACATACATGTATGTATGTATGCATTCGCAAAAACAGACAAACATACGACAACCGAAAACGTTTACCAAAAGCAGCTCGAATTTCTTTTTTGGTTTTTTCTATTAAATTTGTAACTAACAAAAATGTACTATATAAGTACATATGTATGTATATACATATGATTTTATGCTTATTTAAGGTTTTACTTTTACTTTATTATATTAAGTTCAGCCGAAACACTGCACATCTTATGTATGTACATATGTATGTATGTATGTATTTGCATAAGAACATGCCCAAGCGCGCGCAAAGTAACAAATACATACATATTTATGTACATACCAGAGCGACTTTGTGTATTTCATTATGTTAGTTATTGTAATGAACATTTGAATTAATGTATGTTTGTTTGAGTTTGCACATTATTTTAATAATTACATTAGGTAACACTTCAAAGAAAAAAAACTGTACGTTTCATGTACATATGCAGTATATATTTTATATAAGTACATACATATGTATGTATGCATGTATACACACAGACACTATTGAGAATAATAGCACTATTTTTCTTAATTGCTGTGTTTGTGTATAATCGAATATTATTTATAAACATTCAATTAATTACACATGTTGCAAATAATTATTACTTACCTTCTTTAATGCAACTTACACTTTTAACACTTGATAAATTTGTTTTGGTTGACTTGCGCGTCTGCACTTAACACTTTTTTGCTACGAATGAATTGTCTCTCAGCGTGTCGAGCCGTTTCTTGCGTTAGACGTACATATGTAAGCGGAATAGCAACTACCGTTATTGCAACCGGCGCGCCGCGGCGATCGTTTTCAATAACACGTACGCATAGCAGCAAAGCAATGAACACTTAAAGAGAGTTGTTCTGTTTTAATATAATGTATGACCAACAAATATTGTATACATACATACCTATATGCATAAGATATATTGATATACTAAATATTTTAAAATATATACATATGTATGTATGTAATTTAATTGAATCTGATAAATTTTTGTGTACATAAATGATTAATTATGTCGTTGAAGTAGCGATTAACATGACACAATATCAAGCTTCATTGCAAATGATACATTCCCAATACCCTATAATTTTTCTTTTTCCGTTTTATGCTTTTCGGCAGTGATGTTCATTGTACAAAGCGTGCCACTAACACATTCATACAATGTAGCAATTTTTGTTTCAACATGTACATACATGTATACATGACTTAAAGGCAAGCCAACGGAAAATTCCACTGATGCCGGTTGTCGCAACAAGAACTTGTGCAGCGAATTATTGATGTTCTTGTTTTTTACAAACATATTTATACACATTATGTTTTCTTCCTTCTCCTTGTTTTTTTCGCTCCATCCGATTTGTTTTTTTTTAACTGGAATTAATATGCTCACCACTTTGATTCAAAAATGAATATGCTTAAATATAATATTTTTCGAACTAAAATCTACAATTTAAGTTTATCATTTTATAATTCTTCTGATTAGTTCAAATTAAAAATGAAACAGTATCATTTTTAATAGTATACACTTTAATTCTAAAGCGTTTCATACTGATTTCTAAAATTTAATTTATCGATTTAAATGTGGTCGTTTTAAATACGAATTATAATAGGGTGCATTTTTAAATTTAAAATTTTTCGTCTTAGGTTTGAGTAGTAATTATTCAAATCGAAATTTTTCCACATTGATTTTAATACGAATCGTATTAAGTTTTATATTTTAATACGAATAATTTTAAAATCAAAAATTTTAGTATTCAATTTGAAAAATAAATTTTAAAATCTGAATCTAAAATTAAATTTTAGATTTTACGTTGCATTTTTTTTCTCTGTGTAGATTCTTAACAAGAGTATTGATACTTGTAGACAAAGATTTGAAAGTGTAAGAGGGGAAAGTGTTAGAGGGAGAAAGTGTTAGACGGGGAAAGTGTTAGAGGGAGAAAGTGTTAAAGAGAGAAAGTGTTATAGACGTCATGTCTGCGCCTGTTTAATGTGCGCACGCACATATTAGATAGGAGTCAAGTGTGGGCCGGTTTCACGGCGTTGCTTTGCACTCCTGCAGGCAGATAATAAACAAAGGCAAGTAAAACCATAGACCCGCTAGCATTGTTATGGTCAACTTCAATACCAAAAACAACATTTGTGAGTGTTATGTGAACAAAGGATGAAATTTTCTTTCGCAGCAGCAGCAAGATCAATACATAGGTTCTAAACAAGAGTATTGATACTTGTATATTAAGATTGGAAAGTGTTAGATAGGCAATTGTTAGATAGAAAGTGTTAGGGAGAGAAAGTTTTAGAAGGAAAAAGTTTTAGAAGCAAGTGTGCGCATATTTCTTAACTATAATTTATATTTGCAAATTTCATTTGTATTTGTAGCTAAGACAGAGAGTATGCACATGGTTTAAGTGCATTAGTAAAAGTAGGGGAAGTGCTAGTGGAGACAAGTGTTAGAGTCAAGTGTGCACCTGTTTGACGTGCGTTGCCTTGCGTACCTGAATACAGGTCACAAGCCTTCATTATTATGAACAACAACAACAACATGCAAGGGATGAGAACTTCCTTACACAACAGCAACAGCAAGATCAATTCAAAGGTTCCATACAATACTATTGATTCTTGTAAATTAAGATGAGAAAGTGTAAAAAACAAGTGGGTGCATATTTTCTAGCTTTTAATAAGGAGATAAGAAAGAGTGTGCGAATGTTTTACCTGCGTTGGTAAAAGGGGGTGGTCAGGTACTTTATACCTTATAATGAACACCTACAAGTAGGTAGGTCATGTACATTAGTCGGCTTCCATATAAGTTGAAAAGAAAGTGCTGGTTTAATCTACATACGCAAATTTCTAAGCTAGCAATAATTACACTCCTGCAAGCAGGTCATAATTAATGGTAAAGTACAATCATAGAGCAGTCGCATTGCTAGGAAAATCTTCCATTCAGTAAAGAACAAAGGTCAAGTGTGAGCAGGTTTCTTAGCTACTAATAAGTAGATAAGAGACTGTTTTCTTAGAGCCGGTCACATTATTTTAAAAAACTACAATAACAACAGAATCAGTTGCTAGGAAAATTTTATGCAGTTAATTATACTACACTTTTAACAAGCTATTGATTATTTTTATAGGTTTATTTTGTTATAATGATAATTTTATATAGTTTTTTTTTGCATTAGGTTTATTTTTAGATGATTGATGTATATGCAAAAACATTATCCAAACATTCAGGCTAAAGCCGCATACTTATAGCCGGTAGAACACAAAGGTCACACACCATGTTTTCTTAAGGCTTTATTAATAGCTTTATCAAATCAACCTTATAAGCTTTAGTTCAAATACTCAGTATATGATATCTAAGAAAGCTTTTATGTATTTCACAATTTAAAAAGGTTGAAGCCGTTCGTTTAACTGGTATTAAATAAAGTAACTTAGATTTTAGTATTCATACTTCATCGTTTGTTGAGATTTTTTTTTTAATACATTTATATTTGATTCTATGATATAGTCATTAATAATTTATTTTGATTCATTAAACTTGTAAGGTACTCTTTTAGGCTGAATTAATAATCTTGTTTAACTTTTTTATTGCAGTATTAGACAATACTTGATTAGATTATCCTTGACAAATAATGTCCATCTGCACACTATAAGCATTATGTGGTTTAACGACACTTTTACATTTTAAGATATTCGTCAAACTATTTGTTATATTTGGCTATAATACTTCATCAAACTCATTTATCAAATCGACTTCTCAAATACGGAAAATATATACAGTTAGCTGACTGAAAGTATTACAATGTATTAAGCTGCTTGATTATTGTTTTACTATTCTATTTCCCAGAGTGTTATTTACGATTAAAAGAAAGAAGAATTAAGAATGAGTACAAACACTCATTAAGTGACTTCAAAAATTCTTATTTTAGGTATCCTTTTGATGTTGTGATACCTCTGATATCTCATCTTAACTTGTGTTATGTTGAATTGTTTTCTTCAAATAAGTATTCTTTTGACTTTTAAATCTTTCATGTTATGTATTTAGCTAACTTGACTAGGTTTTACGCTAAAAACGAGATAGATTGTATTATTGTCTATTAAATGCCACCTATAACTTAACAGGGAAATCGTTCGGATTTGAATTTTTTCTCTTTATAACTGATAGCTTAAGTATATTTTAATTGTAAACCTACATACCTTATTCACAGAAAGTTCAGTAATTTATCAATGTTTCATTCAACTACTTTTATATTAAACATTACACTTTTAATGATTAGACTCGATTTCGGTACTATCCAACTTATTACTAAAACTAAGAATATTTCATAGTTAATTTCCATTAATTGATGGACGGTTATGATTTTATTATTTGTTTTCACACTCATTGTCCTATTTAATAACGAAGTGTATTAAACTGGCTTCAGCTTTGATTTATGAGTATCTTAACATTAAATAGGATTCTTATATACATGAAGCCGTTCTTATATGTTTTATTCTCATTAATATTGTATTATTCCTATTTTTTTAACGTTTCTAATTTCAATTTATTATATGTCAAAAGGAATCGTTCAGTATCTTCTGTACATAACCTAATGGGTAGCTTAAAAAGTAGTATGGCTCGTATTATGATGCCTTAACAATAATAAAACTAGGTATTAAATAGGATTAGGATACCCTGCGGCTAGGGAGATCACTGGGATGGGTTCTCTTCAGACGTCGGAGGGAGATAGGTTCAGCGAGATCATTCGCCAAAGGATTTGGGTGGGCCACAAGCCTGTCGGCATATCGGCTGCTGTGAAAGTTGATTTGGTCCCCAAATGGCACAATTTTCAGGTCCCTCTCAATGACACGGTTTGTCACGTACCAGGGAAGCCCAGATGCATGACGTGCAGCTCGCGATTGGACTACTCTAAGTCTGTTAAGCTGGCTTTTAGCAGCAGTTCCCCACACTTGGATAGCGTAGGTCCAAGTTGGGGCTAAAATGGCTTTTATCAAAAGAGCCTTAGTTGCCATTTGAAGCTTACTTGAATGGAAAAGCCAATAGAGCTTTTTTAGCTTGCCTAAACATTTTGTTTTAACTGCCGTAATGTGGGCTCTCCAAGTCAGTTTCCGATCCAGATGGACTCCAAGGTAGCAGTGGGATGTGACGCTGTTAATAGCATTACCTTCAAAAGTAAGACCTGTGCAAGTTCCGTGCCGCAAAGAAAAAGTCACACACGCTGATTTAGAGCAGTTAATGGCTATATTCCATTTGGCAATCCATCGCTCAATTGCATGCAGCCATTCCTGGACCGCGTTGGAGGCAGTTTGCAGTGATGAGTGAGACGCGAGCATAGCGGTGTCATCGGCGTAAGTGGCCAGGAGCAGCTGAGCCGGGGAGGCTTCATCGCTGTTGTTGACGGGTAAAGGGATATCTGCGGTGTACAGAGTGTACAAGAATGGTCCAAGCACACTTCCCTGTGGAACGCCTGCATGTATCTGTTCCAGGCAGGACTGAGAATCTCGTACTGCAACGTGAAAAGTCCGATCAGTGATAAAGGATTTCAGGATGGCGTAATGGGGTGCAGGGAGGAGACCTTTCATCTTGAATAAAAGACCCTTATGCCACACCTTATCAAACGCTTGTTTCACGTCTAAAAATACACCGACAGTGTATAGCTTATGCTCAAAGCCGTGTGTCACCTGATTAACGATGCGATGGATTTGTTCAGGGCAACCATGGGACTTCCTGAAGCCAAATTGGTGTTGTGGAACGAAGTCTACTACCTGTGGCAGTTCCATTAAACGAGCTAGCAAAATACGCTCAAAAACCTTTGAGAAGGCTGATAGCAGGCTGATTGGGCGGTAAGAATCGATCTGTGTTGGTGACTTTCCGGCTTTGGGGATCATAACAATACGCGCACGCTTCCATTGCTTTGGGAAGTGCCCTAGTCTTAGCATGGCATTAAATATTTTGACAAGGGCTAAAACTCCTTTGTGTGGCAAAGATTTGGCAGCACGGTTGTCAATGCCGTCGTACCCAGGTGTTTTTTTTAGTTGCAGCACCTTTAGTTGCATCAAGACTTCCTGTGGTGTGGTATGTCTTATGGGGCGGGCTGGTGCAGTCGGAGTGTCCAAGAAGTTTGCAATGGCTTCTCGATTGGAGACGTCCGTTATATTGAAGGGCTTGAAGGTGGAGGACAAGTGCGAAGCGAAAGCGCTCGCTTTTTCATTATCCGTCCTAAGCCAGTGGCCACTGTGATTCAGTACGGGTGATGTGAATAACGGCTGTCTCTTGATACCTCTCGTAAGCCTCCAAATTGAGAAGTCACTGTTATTATCCGGGCCAGCACCCTCTAGCAGGGTATCCAGGTTTGTTTGTCGGTTCTTTGCTAGCAAACGGTGTAGTCTATTTGTGATGCTTGAATATTGCTGCTTAACGCTAAGATCTCCTGTCGCAATATATTGTCTTCTGAGGCGCCTTTTGTGGGTGAGCAGTTCTCTAGCCTCCAAGCTTAAGATGGGAGTCCTCCGTGCGGTCGTGAGACCAGCTTGGTGTGGGGTAGGTGTAGCCCGCCGAGCTGCTTCAACGATTGTTGATGCGAAGTAGTCAACATACGCTTCCAGTCTACTGCAAGTGTCAATGGGAATGTTGAGTTCTACGGTGGCCTCGATATGTTCCTTAAAAACTTGAGTGTTTGCATGCGGAGGCAGCAATTTAGAGACACCTTTAAATGATTGGGCGTCTTCATCTAGCTCAAAGAGCAAGGGCAGGTGGTCGGATGACAGCTCTGTCAGCACTTGCACCTTGATTTGCTGCTGTCTGAAACCTTTGGAGATCCCAAAATCGATTGCACTTGGAGTGGCACCAGCACGATAGGGGTAGCAAGTAGCTTCTCCCGTTGCGACGATGTCAATTCCTTCTTCCGCCAGTGCAGAAAACAGCACCCTGCCTCTAGTACACATCCTGTAGTTTCCCCACCATCTGTGTTTAGCGTTCCAATCACCTGCCGCAAGAAACTTTGTGCCGAATTGAGTGATGATCGGCGCAACGACAGCCTCCGTCCACCTGAAGGCAGGAGGGCAGTATACTGAGGCAATATTAAAGTTTCCTCTGCTTGAAGTCAGCTGGATAACTGTTGCCTGAATATGATTTTCCGACATAGTGGAGAAAGTTTGATGGGAGATGGTTGATCTAACAAGGATCGCCGCACCTCCATGTTGGGTGTCATCCGGATGATTGGCAGTATGTAGGGTGAAGCCGAATACCCTGAAAGTGGACCGGGAGAAGAAGTGGGTTTCCGACAAAAGAAGGATGTCGATGTCGTGAAGCTCAATAAAGGCGATGATCTCATTGGTCTTCGAGGAGGCCCCATTGGCATTCCAGGCTGCTATCTTAAGTGGACCCATTTTGAACAGCAGAAGGGAAGGTGCGTGTCTGCAGAAGCAGTTGCATTAAGGATTCCACTAGCGACATCATCCTGTCAAGCCTAGTAAAAAGTTGCTCCAGCTTGGAATCCAGGTTGGCGCTTGCAATAGGAACACTGGCGGCAGGGGGGCTCTCTGCCTTTTTTAAAGGCTGAACAACGGGCTGGTTGCCTCTGACGATGCTTGCAAATGATGGCATTCTAGCGCTGTAAGCGGGTGGACTAGGTAGATGCGTGCTCTTTGCGGGACCAGTATCGGAGGGTTCGTTGGCCTTGCGTTGGTGCTTCCGGGTAGAAGCTTGTTGAATGTACTTTTTGCAACCTTTAAAATTAGCTGCATGGGGCTTGGCGCAATGATAGCAGCATCTGGCATCATCTTGCTTCAGCTTGCACTCCAGGGTGGCGTGATTATCTCCACATTCTCTGCAAATATAGTGCCGAGAACAGTATGCCTTGGTGTGACCGTAGCCTTGACACCTTTGGCATTGCACAGGCTCAGATCGCTTTTGGGGTTTTTCCCAGGTCACTCTATGCCTGCAGACAACGAGTATGTTCTTAACAAGCTTATTGTTGTCCGCCTTTTTGAGATCAATGAACCTCATATTAAGAGGGAGTGAGGTCTCCTTATTGCGCGGAGTATGTACTCGAACAACGATATGG
>JAWNNU010001293.1:0-223165 GCA_035044585.1 Scaptomyza polygonia | reverse complement strand
AAGCCAACTATACTTATTTACCATATCATTGCATACTATTGGCACGCCGTCAACACAGCTTTGCCCAGAATCATAGCGAGTTTTTAGCATTGTTTAGTTTATTTTTCTTTTACAAGACTTTGAATACTTAAAGCCCTCTCATAGAGTGAACCATGTATATAAACTTTCTTTCCTATTCTGTTATTCTTTTCTCTATTAGCTTCAATCTAGTGCCATTATCGCTGTATGCTTTCTGATTTGATGCAATATTTAATTCCATATTGAAGACGAAAAAATCCGTCATTGACCATTTCTGTGGTTTAACAATTAACAAAATCAAATAAAAACATTGTTAGCAATATAACTGGGAATTTTGTTGTTTATTTGATCTGACAAAATTTTGATTTGTACATATATGTTGACCTAAACCTAAACCTAAACAATATATGCACAAAACGTAGACCTATACATTAAACATTGAAAAATCCTAAATAAAATTGGTTGGGTTTTGTTTTCTGTTGTTGTTGGTAGTGTTGTGTCGGGCAAGTGTTAATACCTGCCTTGAATGACCATGGGTGGGAGGAGTTTACATACTTTATAAACGGCGGACTCATTGGCCGATACCTTTGGCTGATGCTTCCTATCCGAGCAATTGGCAGTAGTACGACGTTTATCGCCTTTATCCGCATCTTTATGGAACGGTTTAAAGGACTGAGCATCGAACGTCTTGTCTTGACTGTGCTTATATAATGGATTGTTTGAGTTTACGGACGTTTTATCACTGTTAAGCCATCTATCATTGGCGAAACGCACGCCGCGTTTTGACTGGGAATCCACTGTATTGATGCCCGAACGTTTCGTTGCCATTTGCTTTTCCAATTTCATAATATTTTTGATGCGCTCCTGAAGCTTTTCACCATCTATCTGAGTCTGCTGTCGCTTATCCTGCTCCAACTTATGCATGTTCGACTGCTGAGACCTCAAATTACCAAGAAAGTACTCTTTGAGAATATTCTTTGGTTGTATTTCTGCTCGCTCGTGCTTGGCCTGAACAATGGAGCTACAACTGGACTCCCTTTGGCGTTTTCGATCAGGCGTTGTTTGGCATTCGGTTGCCAACGTGGACACTAGCTCTCTCAAACTTTTTCCTATCTTAGTTGGGGTCTTGTAATTAATAGGTTCATCATCGTCAGTATCATCGTCATCTTCGTTGTCGTCACCAGGAAACCGTAGGAATTTAATATGTTTCTGAATCGGATAATTTACAAACTCTTTCATCACAGTTTTAGTAGTTTCGACTTTAGGTTGACTAGGCTGTGCACAAGGCTTCACCCACTGACGAGTTTGTTTCTTTTCAGCACAGGGAAATGGGTATAATGGAACTGTTGGGCGGTAAGCTAAGTTGCGCGTCCATATGTAGTTCGCACCGACTATAAGCAACACAATTAGTATTTTATAAATTTTGCACAGAGTTGCAAAAATATTGCACATGTTCGCCAATATTCGCCGAATACTGCAAGTACTCGCCGAATACTGCAATTATTCGCCAAATACTCGCCGATTACCGCAAATATTCGTCAATTACTGCAAATTGTGCAAATCTTTGCGTTATTTTGCAATATTTTATAGTTCTACTTACTTGTCTTAATGGCAGGCATCAGCCCAATGGTCTTAGTCCTGAAGAATGCCATTAGTGTTTATCTTGTTAGCTTTAAAAAAAATAAAATGTTAGGTGGTAAAATTATTGAAAAATGAAATATAAAATTCGAACTATTTTCCAAGGCAATTAAAATGATGAATACATTTTATTTTTTGTGTATTAGCTTCGTTTTGTGTTTGAACTTTTTCAACGCTTACTTGTGTCTTAAAAAGCAGAACTAACGTCAGTATGTATTAACACTTGTTTGATTATGTTTTCGACTTGTATAATATCTGCATGAGATTTGGCCAGCCAAATTCATTAGCGCTCATGGTAAAAAAAGGCTGCGTTTTCCCAGCTGCATAAGTCGTTGCAAATAAGTCGCGACATTTTTTTGCGTCCAAAAACTATATTTAATTTGGAATCGAACGCAAGAACGCTTAATATTTCGCGTTGCATCCATGTAAATAGTGTTCATTTGTTCTACATTGCATTAAGCTGAAAAATTTAAGCCGCTATATTTAAATGCAAGAGTTATTGTATCTTTGTTTTCATGGCCATATAGAGCAAGTTCGATGGTGTTACTACTCGTCGATCGGATTTCCGTAGCTCACTGCCTGTTTCCATAAATGAAGTCACTGTCAAGCCTTCTTTGAAACTCCTAAATTGCCATTATACACAAAATTGGTTTTTAAATAGTTTTGTTGTGGATTGTAATGGTTTTTTCTAGTGCTTTGTGCTGAAGTAGTGTTGTTTAGTTGACGATCTTCTTGATATATGTATAGTATTCACTGCTAATGTGGTTTTATCGAGAATGCACACAGACTGACACATTTTCTGTGACCATTATATTTATTTGTGTTGCTGTTTACGGGCATGAAATGTACAGCAGAGCTCATTGCTCAACTGTTTCATAAGGCTGCTTCTCTGCATCTGTAAGCAAAGAAAACAAAGCGAGTGCAAAGCAGAAGTTCGTTAGTTTACGAGTGGCAAGACTTTGTCTATTACAGTTATTCGCTGCCGATACACCAATACCATCATACTCATTTTCATTTAGATGAATATGTATATGGGCACGTTCAGTCGGCACGCGAGTTTTCTTTGCATGTATTCATTTGAGATATTTTGCTACCCGCGCCTAAAGACGTAAACACATCAAACATGAATCGTCCAGTGATATATACTCACACACACACAGACACACACACACACGCTCCGGTCACGATGGCCTGGCCTGTTTGCAGAGTTATTCTCTAAATGCCTACGCGAAGGTACTTTCCCGGACAGGTGGAAGGTACAAAAACTTGTGCTCTTACCAAAGCCCGACAAGCCCCCTGATGACCCCACGACATACAGGCCTATATGCCTCACCGATAACGGTGGCAAGACTCTGGAGATGCTGATCTGTGCCAGGCTGGAGGAAGCCGTACGGCTGAGGCTATCGCCGGCACCCGCTGGCGTTTCGGCAGCAAGCAATATTGTCTTGTCGTGACGATCGACGTGAAAAATGCGTTCAACACCGCCAACTGGAGCTGCATTTTGGATGCCCTGAGGCAACTTCAGGTACCGGAGTATCTAGTAGCGATTGTGAGGAGCTATTTTGAAAACCGAATCTTTCGGTTTCAAACGGACGAAGGCGAAAAGGAGTATGCTGTCTCTGCAGGAGTTCCTCAAGGATCTGTTTAAGGTCCTCTCCTGTGGAACATCATGTATGATGGCATACTAAGAGTTCAGCTACCAGCTGGGGCAACCGCAGTTGGATACGCAGACGACGTAGCCTTGGTTCTTGTGGCTAAGGATTTACGGCGAGTCACAGAGCTCTGCAATTGGTGCACGGACGCCGTGACTCAATGGTTATCGTCCGTGGGTCTGCAGTTGGCTGCCCATAAGACGTTCTAATCAGCAGCAGGAAAACGGTGGAATACGTGGATTACACGGTGGATGGCGTCATGATGAGGTCTAAGGATTGGATTCGCTACCTCGGCGTGGTCATCGACAGGCGCCTCAGCTTCGGAGAACATCTTGCGTACGTCCATAGGAAGGCGGCGGTTACCGGGCGCGCATTGGCAAGGATGATGCCAAACACGCGAGGTCCGAGGCAGCTTACGAGGTTGCTGCTAATGCATGTGATGAAGTCGATCATCCTGTACGCTGCTCCAATCTGGGTCGGCGCTATGTCGGTGGCCAGCTACATGAGGGGCATAGAGTCAACGTATCGGCTCTCGGCCCTGCGTCTATGTTGTGCTTTCCGCACTGTGTCCTCGGAGGCAGCGTTTGTGATTGGTGGGATGACTCCGATCCGCATCTCTGCCTTGGAAGCCGTGGCAGTCCTGGAAGCTGCTCCGTTGGAGAGGAGAGCCGTTCGGGTTACTGCCCGCGAGCGGAGCATTGAGGCCTGGCAGCAGCAGTGGGACTCTTCCAACAAAGGGCGATGGACGTATCTGCTCATTCCCTGTATACGTCGATGGGTGAAGAGGAAGCACGGGATGGTTACCTTCTACCTCCCCAGTTCCTTACGGGCCATGGATGCTTCAGGAAGTACCTGATGCGTTTTCAGCACGACTCCTATGCAGTGTGCAGCTGGTGCGGAGATGGCATGGAGGAGGACGCTCAGCACGTCATCTTCCACTGTGGGCGATTCGCCCAGGAACGTCTCGTGGTGGAAAACCTAACAGGCCAGCATCTATCTTCGACCAACATGGTGGCCCTGATGATAGAGAGGGAAGAAGTCTGGCATGCGGTTTGCGCTTTTGCTGCTTCTACGATGGTTGAGTTACGACGTTTAGAAAGAGAAAGGGCGATCTCATCGTAGTCATTGCCAATGCCTCTGCGAAGCAATGCTTCACGGCGGTCCCGCAGAGGCTGGTAATGACTGCGTAGGTTATATATTGTATAAGTTATCATAAGGCTAGTTATATTTCTGAAATAAAAAAAAAAAAACCACTCACACACACACTATTGCAGACAAACATAACTGACTTGTTTAAAAAGAGAACGAACTAACGAATGTTGTTCAACCTAATAAAATAAAAGTGCTATTGTGGATAGGTAGTTGAATAAGCTATTTTTATTTCAATCAATTTCTCAATTAATAACTAATCGCCAACTTATGCTAGCTAATTTGCAATTATTGCATAAACATATATTGTTGAACATTTATATTTTATAAGGGTATCCAATATGTATATGCCGACTCTCAGTCGGCCACTCTAAGTGGTTTGTTACGATGTATTCACTATTTTGCTACCCGCGCCTGAAGATGTTTAAATATCAGAAGTGCAATTTTTTCCATCTTAAAAATTTCTTTGAAACTTACACAGAAAGCGAATAATATGTATTTATAATTGGCACTAACGTCGCCGTATAGATCAATCGGTTGAAGATGTCGGGAAAAGGCGAACAAAGTCAAGACGCGAAGGACAAGGATGGAATTGATGCAAGTAAATCCCCAACATTGGAGAAGACCAAGGATGAGCCGCTAATCAAAAAGGATTTATGTTGTTTTCTTATTAACCAGATTGGAGATATATTGAAGGACAGATATGAAATAATCAGCACACTGAAGAGGGAACTTTCTGACGTAAGGTCAAGGTCTATGACATAGAACGCAATATCCACGTGGCCTTATCATTCGGAATATTGGAAAGTACCGCCACACCGCCATTGTGGAGATAAATATACTAAAGCAGCTAGCGGCAATGGATCCAAATTGGAAAAACTTGTGTGTGAGGTATTGATTGGTTTGATTATTATAGACACATTTGTATTGGCTTTGATTTGCTTGATCTAAGCGTTCAGGATTTTATGGGCCAAAACAACTTTTAGCCATATTCGCTGGAACAATTGGCTATCAGCTGTGCCGCGCTGTCAAGTTTCTACACGATAATCATATAACGCACTCCGATCTCAAGCCCGAGAACATATTGTTTGTCGATTCGGCCTATACCTCCCTAAGTCTCAAGGGCATCAAAACTATACGCCAAATCAATTGCCCCGATGTCCGTCTCACTGACTTTGGTTCGGCCGCATTTGAAGCTGGCTATTATCATCCAACTATTTCGACACCAATTTACCGTTCACCGGAGGTTATACTGCAGCTACCATGGACACATTCCCGCGATGTTTGGTCTATCGGTTGTATTTTGCTCGAGCCACTGTTTCATGCCCACGAAAGCCTTGAGCATCTTGCCATGGTGGAGTGCACCTTGGGACCGATACCATATGGCATGGCACACAAGCACAACCTTAACACCAAAGCCACATCCAAGTACTTCCTTCGGAATGGCAAATTGAATTTGAATAAGAAAGCCAACTATACTTATTTACCATATCATTGCATACTATTGGCACGCTGTCAACGCAGCTTTGCTAAGAATCATAGCGAGTTTTTAGCATTGTTTAGTTTATTTTTCTTTTACAAGACTTTGAATACTTAAAGCCCTCTCATAGAGTGAACCATGTATATAAACTTTCTTTTCTATTCTGTTATTCTTTTCTCTATTAGCTTCAATCTAGTGCCATTATCGCTGTATGCTTTCTTTATTGAAGACGAAAAAATCCGTCATTGACCATTTCTGTGGTTTAACAATTAACAAAATCAAATAAAAACATTGTTAGCAATATAACTGGGAATTTTGTTGTTTATTTGATCTGACAAAATTTTGATTTGTACATATATGTTGACCTAAACCTAAACCTAAACAATATTTGCACAAAACGTAGACCTATACATTAAACATTGAAAAATCCTAAATAAAATTGGTTGGGTTTTGTTTTCTGTTGTTGTTGGTAGTGTTGTGTCGGGCAAGTGTTAATACCTGCCTTGAATGACCATGGGTGGGAGGAGTTTACATACTTTATAAACGGCGGACTCATTGGCCGATACCTTTGGCTGATGCTTCCTATCCGAGCAATTGGCAGTAGTACGACGTTTATCGCCTTTATCCGCATCTTTATGGAACGGTTTAAAGGACTGAGCATCGAACGTCTTGTCTTGACTGTGCTTATATAATGGATTGTTTGAGTTTACGGACGTTTTATCACTGTTAAGCCATCTATCATTGGCGAAACGCACGCCGCGTTTTGACTGGGAATCCACTGTATTGATGCCCGAACGTTTCGTTGCCATTTGCTTTTCCAATTTCATAATATTTTTGATGCGCTCCTGAAGCTTTTCACCATCTATCTGAGTCTGCTGTCGCTTATCCTGCTCCAACTTATGCATGTTCGACTGCTGAGACCTCAAATTACCAAGAAAGTACTCTTTGAGAATATTCTTTGGTTGTATTTCTGCTCGCTCGTGCTTGGCCTGAACAATGGAGCTACAACTGGACTCCCTTTGGCGTTTTCGATCAGGCGTTGTTTGGCATTCGGTTGCCAACGTGGACACTAGCTCTCTCAAACTTTTTCCTATCTTAGTTGGGGTCTTGTAATTAATAGGTTCATCATCGTCAGTATCATCGTCATCTTCGTTGTCGTCACCAGGAAACCGTAGGAATTTGATATGTTTCTGAATCGGATAATTTACAAACTCTTTCATCACAGTTTTAGTAGTTTCGACTTTAGGTTGAGTAGGCTGTGCACAAGGCTTCACCCACTGACGAGTTTGTTTCTTTTCAGCACAGGGAAATGGGTATAATGGAACTGTTGGGCGGTAAGCTAAGTTGCGCGTCCATATGTAGTTCGCACCGACTATAAGCAACACAATTAGTATTTTATAAATTTTGCACAGAGTTGCAAAAATATTGCACATGTTCGCCAATATTCGCCGAATACTGCAAGTACTCGCCGAACACAGCAAGTACTCGCCGAATACTGCAATTATTCGCCAAACACAGCCAGTATTCGTCGAATAGTGCAAATACTCGCCGAGTACCGCAAATATTCGTCAATTACTGCAAATTGTGCAAATCTTTGCGTTTTTTTGCAATATTTTATAGTTCTACTTACTTGTCTTAATGGCAGGCATCAGCCCAATGGTCTTAGTCCTGAAGAATGCCATTAGTGTTTATCTTGTTAGCTTTAAAAAATATATAAAATGTGAGGTGGTAAAATTATTGAAAAATAAAATTCTAACTATTTTCCAAGGCAATTAAAATGATGAATACATTTTATTTTGTGTGTGTTAGCTTCGTTTTGTGTTTGAACTTTTTCAACGCTTACTTGAATCGTGAAAAGCATAACTAACAGCAGTATGTATTAACACTTGTTTGATTATGTTTTCGACTTGTATAATATCTGCATGAAATTTGGCCAGCCAAATTCATTAGCGCTCATGGTAAAAAAAGGCTGCGTTTTCCCAGCTGCAAAGTCGTTGCAAATAAGTCGCGCTTTTTTTGCGTCCAAAAATATATTTAATTTGGAATCGAACGCAAGAATGCTACATTTTTTGCGTTGCATCCATTTAAATAGTGTTCATTTTGTTCTACATTGCATGTGCTGAAAAATTTAAGCCGCTTTATTTAAATGCAAGAGTTATTGTATCTTTGTTTTCATGGCCATATAGAGCAAGTTCGATGGTGTTACTACTCGTCGATCGGATTTCCATAGCTCACTGCTTGTTTCCATAAATGAAGTCACTGTCAAGCCTTCTTTGAAACTCCTAAATTGCCATTATACACAAAATTGGTTTTTAAATAGTTTTGTTGTGGCTTGTAATGGTTTTTTCTAGTGCTTTGTGCTGAAGTGATATTGTTTAGTTGACGATCTTCTTGATATATGTATGTATAGTATTCACTGCTAATGTGGTTTTATCGAGAATGCACACAGACTGACACATTTTCTGTGACCATTATATTTATTAGTGTTGCTGTTTACGGGCATGAAATGTACAGCAGAGCTCATTGCTCAACTGTTTCATAAGGCTGCTTCTCTGCATCTGTAAGCAAAGAAAACAAAGCGAGTGCAAAGCAGAAGTTCGTTAGTTTACGAGTGGCAAGACTTTGTCTATTACAGTTATTCGCTGCCGATACACCAATACCATCATACTCATTTTCATTTAGATGAATATGTATATGGGCACGTTCAGTCGGCACGCGTGTTTTGTTTGCATGTGTTCACTTGAGATATTTTGCTACCCGCGCCTAAAGACGTTAACACATCAAACATTAATCGCCCAGTGATATATACTCACACACACACACGCTCCGGTCACGATGGCCTGGCCTGTTTGCAGAGTTATTCTCTAAATGCCTACGCGAAGGTACTTTCCCGGACAGGTGGAAGGTACAAAAACTTGTGATCTTACCAAAGCCCGACAAGCCCCCCGATGACCCCACGGCATACAGGCCTATATGCCTCATCGATAACGGTGGCAAGACTCTGGAGATGCTGATCTGTGCCAGGTCTTGTCGTGACGATCGACGTGAAAAATGCGTTCAACACCGCCAACTGGAGCTGCATTTTAGATGCCCTGGTGCAACTTCAGGTACCGGAGTATCTAGTAGCGATTGTGAGGAGCTATTTTGAAAACCGAATCCTTCGGTATCAAACGGACGAAGGCGAAAAGGACTATGCTGTCTCTGCAGGAGTTCCTCAAGGATCTGTTTTGGGTCCTCTCCTGTGGAACATCATGTATGATGGCATACTAAGAGTTCAGCTACCAGCTGGGGCAACCGCAGTTGGATACGCAGACGACGTAGCCTTGGTTCTTGTGGCTACGGATTTACGGCGAGTCACACAGCTCTGCAACTGGTGCACGGACGCCGTGACTCAATGGTTATCGTCCGTGGGTCTGCAGTTGGCTGCCCATAAGACGTTCTAATCAGCAGCAGGAAAACGGTGGAATACGTGGATTACACGGTGGATGGCGTCATGATGAGGTCTAAGGATTGGATTCGCTACCTCGGCGTGGTCATCGACAGGCGCCTCAGCTTCGGAGAACATCTTGCGTACGTCCATAGGAAGGCGGCGGTTACCGGGCGCGCATTGGCAAGGATGATGCCAAACACGCGAGGTCCGAGGCAGCTTACGAGGTTGCTGCTAATGCATGTGATGAAGTCGATCATCCTGTACGCTGCTCCAATCTGGGTCGGCGCTATGTCGGTGGCCAGCTACATGAGGGGCATAGAGTCAACGTATCGGCTCTCGGCCCTGCGTCTATGTTGTGCTTTCCGCACTGTGTCCTCGGAGGCAGCGTTTGTGATTGGTGGGATGACTCCGATCCGCATCTCTGCCTTGGAAGCCGTGGCAGTCCTGGAAGCTGCTCCGTTGGAGAGGAGAGCCGTTCGGGTTACTGCCCGCGAGCGGAGCATTGAGGCCTGGCAGCAGCAGTGGGACTCTTCCAACAAAGGGCGATGGACGTATCTGCTCATTCCCTGTATACGTCGATGGGTGAAGAGGAAGCACGGGATGGTTACCTTCTACCTCCCCAGTTCCTTACGGGCCATGGATGCTTCAGGAAGTACCTGATGCGTTTTCAGCACGACTCCTATGCAGTGTGCAGCTGGTGCGGAGATGGCATGGAGGAGGACGCTCAGCACGTCATCTTCCACTGTGGGCGATTCGGCCAGCATCTATCTTCGACCAACATGGTGGCCCTGATGATAGAGAGGGAAGAAGTCTGGCATGCGGTTTGCGCTTTTGCTGCTTCTACGATGGTTGAGTTACGACGTTTAGAAAGAGAAAGGGCGATCTCATCGTAGTCATTGCCAATGCCTCTGCGAAGCAATGCTTCACGGCGGTCCCGCAGAGGCTGGTAATGACTGCGTAGGTTATATATTGTATAAGTTATCATAAGGCTAGTTATATTTCTGAAATAAAAAAAAAAAACCACTCACACACACACTATTGCAGACAAACATAACTGACTTGTTTAAAAAGAGAACGAACTAACGAATGTTGTTCAACCTAATAAAATAAAAGTGCTATTGTGGATAGGTAGTTGAATAAACTATTTTTATTTCAATCAATTTCTCAATTAATAACTAATCGCCAACTTATGCTAGCTAATTTGCAATTATTGCATAAACATATATTGTTGAACATTTATATTTTATAAGGGTATCCAATATGTATATGCCGACTCTCAGTCGGCCACTCTAAGTGGTTTGTTACGATGTATTCACTATTTTGCTACCCGCGCCTGAAGATGTTTAAATATCAGAAGTGCAATTTTTTTCATCTTAAAAATTTCTTTGAAACTTACACAGAAAGCGAATAATATGTATTTATAATTGGCACTAACGTCGCCGTATGGATCAATCGGTTGAAGATGTCGGGAAAAGGCGAACAAAGTCAAGACGCGAAGGACAAGGATGGAATTGACGCAAGTAAATCCCCAACATTGGAGAAGACCAAGGATGAGCCGCCAATCAAAAAGGATTTATGTTGTTTTCTTATTAACCAGATTGGAGATATATTGAAGGACAGATATGAAATAATCAGCACACTGAAGAGGGAACTTTCTGACGTAAGGTCAAGGTCTATGACATAGAACGCAATATCCACGTGGCCTAAAGATCATTCGGAATATTGGAAAGTACCGCCACACCGCCATTGTGGAGATAAATATACTAAAGCAGCTAGCGGCAATGGATCCAAATTGGAAAAACTTGTGTGTGAGGTATTGATTGGTTTGATTATTATAGACACATTTGTATTGGCTTTGATTTGCTTGATCTAAGCGTTCAGGATTTTATGGGCCAAAACAACTTTTAGCCATATTCGCTGGAACAATTGGCTATCAGCTGTGCCGCGCTGTCAAGTTTCTACACGATAATCATATAACGCACTCCGATCTCAAGCCCGAGAACATATTGTTTGTCGATTCGGCCTATACCTCCCTAAGTCTCAAGGGCATCAAAACTATACGCCAAATCAATTGCCCCGATGTCCGTCTCACTGACTTTGGTTCGGCCGCATTTGAAGCTGGCTATTATCATCCAACTATTTCGACACCAATTTACCGTTCACCGGAGGTTATACTGCAGCTACCATGGACACATTCCCGCGATGTTTGGTCTATCGGTTGTATTTTGCTCGAGCCACTGTTTCATGCCCACGAAAGCCTTGAGCATCTTGCCATGGTGGAGTGCACCTTGGGACCGATACCATATGGCATGGCACACAAGCACAACCTTAACACCAAAGCCACATCCAAGTACTTCCTTCGGAATGGCAAATTGAATTTGAATAAGAAAGCCAACTATACTTATTTACCATATCATTGCATACTATTGGCACGCTGTCAACGCAGCTTTGCTAAGAATCATAGCGAGTTTTTAGCATTGTTTAGTTTATTTTTCTTTTACAAGACTTTGAATACTTAAAGCCCTCTCATAGAGTGAACCATGTATATAAACTTTCTTTTCTATTCTGTTATTCTTTTCTCTATTAGCTTCAATCTAGTGCCATTATCGCTGTATGCTTTCTTTATTGAAGACGAAAAAATCCGTCATTGACCATTTCTGTGGTTTAACAATTAACAAAATCAAATAAAAACATTGTTAGCAATATAACTGGGAATTTTGTTGTTTATTTGATCTGACAAAATTTTGATTTGTACATATATGTTGACCTAAACCTAAACCTAAACAATATTTGCACAAAACGTAGACCTATACATTAAACATTGAAAAATCCTAAATAAAATTGGTTGGGTTTTGTTTTCTGTTGTTGTTGGTAGTGTTGTGTCGGGCAAGTGTTAATACCTGCCTTGAATGACCATGGGTGGGAGGAGTTTACATACTTTATAAACGGCGGACTCATTGGCCGATACCTTTGGCTGATGCTTCCTATCCGAGCAATTGGCAGTAGTACGACGTTTATCGCCTTTATCCGCATCTTTATGGAACGGTTTAAAGGACTGAGCATCGAACGTCTTGTCTTGACTGTGCTTATATAATGGATTGTTTGAGTTTACGGACGTTTTATCACTGTTAAGCCATCTATCATTGGCGAAACGCACGCCGCGTTTTGACTGGGAATCCACTGTATTGATGCCCGAACGTTTCGTTGCCATTTGCTTTTCCAATTTCATAATATTTTTGATGCGCTCCTGAAGCTTTTCACCATCTATCTGAGTCTGCTGTCGCTTATCCTGCTCCAACTTATGCATGTTCGACTGCTGAGACCTCAAATTACCAAGAAAGTACTCTTTGAGAATATTCTTTGGTTGTATTTCTGCTCGCTCGTGCTTGGCCTGAACAATGGAGCTACAACTGGACTCCCTTTGGCGTTTTCGATCAGGCGTTGTTTGGCATTCGGTTGCCAACGTGGACACTAGCTCTCTCAAACTTTTTCCTATCTTAGTTGGGGTCTTGTAATTAATAGGTTCATCATCGTCAGTATCATCGTCATCTTCGTTGTCGTCACCAGGAAACCGTAGGAATTTGATATGTTTCTGAATCGGATAATTTACAAACTCTTTCATCACAGTTTTAGTAGTTTCGACTTTAGGTTGAGTAGGCTGTGCACAAGGCTTCACCCACTGACGAGTTTGTTTCTTTTCAGCACAGGGAAATGGGTATAATGGAACTGTTGGGCGGTAAGCTAAGTTGCGCGTCCATATGTAGTTCGCACCGACTATAAGCAACACAATTAGTATTTTATAAATTTTGCACAGAGTTGCAAAAATATTGCACATGTTCGCCAATATTCGCCGAATACTGCAAGTACTCGCCGAACACAGCAAGTACTCGCCGAATACTGCAATTATTCGCCAAACACAGCCAGTATTCGTCGAATAGTGCAAATACTCGCCGAGTACCGCAAATATTCGTCAATTACTGCAAATTGTGCAAATCTTTGCGTTTTTTTGCAATATTTTATAGTTCTACTTACTTGTCTTAATGGCAGGCATCAGCCCAATGGTCTTAGTCCTGAAGAATGCCATTAGTGTTTATCTTGTTAGCTTTAAAAAATATATAAAATGTGAGGTGGTAAAATTATTGAAAAATAAAATTCTAACTATTTTCCAAGGCAATTAAAATGATGAATACATTTTATTTTGTGTGTGTTAGCTTCGTTTTGTGTTTGAACTTTTTCAACGCTTACTTGAATCGTGAAAAGCATAACTAACAGCAGTATGTATTAACACTTGTTTGATTATGTTTTCGACTTGTATAATATCTGCATGAAATTTGGCCAGCCAAATTCATTAGCGCTCATGGTAAAAAAAGGCTGCGTTTTCCCAGCTGCAAAGTCGTTGCAAATAAGTCGCGCTTTTTTTGCGTCCAAAAATATATTTAATTTGGAATCGAACGCAAGAATGCTACATTTTTTGCGTTGCATCCATTTAAATAGTGTTCATTTTGTTCTACATTGCATGTGCTGAAAAATTTAAGCCGCTTTATTTAAATGCAAGAGTTATTGTATCTTTGTTTTCATGGCCATATAGAGCAAGTTCGATGGTGTTACTACTCGTCGATCGGATTTCCATAGCTCACTGCTTGTTTCCATAAATGAAGTCACTGTCAAGCCTTCTTTGAAACTCCTAAATTGCCATTATACACAAAATTGGTTTTTAAATAGTTTTGTTGTGGCTTGTAATGGTTTTTTCTAGTGCTTTGTGCTGAAGTGATATTGTTTAGTTGACGATCTTCTTGATATATGTATGTATAGTATTCACTGCTAATGTGGTTTTATCGAGAATGCACACAGACTGACACATTTTCTGTGACCATTATATTTATTAGTGTTGCTGTTTACGGGCATGAAATGTACAGCAGAGCTCATTGCTCAACTGTTTCATAAGGCTGCTTCTCTGCATCTGTAAGCAAAGAAAACAAAGCGAGTGCAAAGCAGAAGTTCGTTAGTTTACGAGTGGCAAGACTTTGTCTATTACAGTTATTCGCTGCCGATACACCAATACCATCATACTCATTTTCATTTAGATGAATATGTATATGGGCACGTTCAGTCGGCACGCGTGTTTTGTTTGCATGTGTTCACTTGAGATATTTTGCTACCCGCGCCTAAAGACGTTAACACATCAAACATTAATCGCCCAGTGATATATACTCACACACACACACGCTCCGGTCACGATGGCCTGGCCTGTTTGCAGAGTTATTCTCTAAATGCCTACGCGAAGGTACTTTCCCGGACAGGTGGAAGGTACAAAAACTTGTGATCTTACCAAAGCCCGACAAGCCCCCCGATGACCCCACGGCATACAGGCCTATATGCCTCATCGATAACGGTGGCAAGACTCTGGAGATGCTGATCTGTGCCAGGTCTTGTCGTGACGATCGACGTGAAAAATGCGTTCAACACCGCCAACTGGAGCTGCATTTTAGATGCCCTGGTGCAACTTCAGGTACCGGAGTATCTAGTAGCGATTGTGAGGAGCTATTTTGAAAACCGAATCCTTCGGTATCAAACGGACGAAGGCGAAAAGGACTATGCTGTCTCTGCAGGAGTTCCTCAAGGATCTGTTTTGGGTCCTCTCCTGTGGAACATCATGTATGATGGCATACTAAGAGTTCAGCTACCAGCTGGGGCAACCGCAGTTGGATACGCAGACGACGTAGCCTTGGTTCTTGTGGCTACGGATTTACGGCGAGTCACACAGCTCTGCAACTGGTGCACGGACGCCGTGACTCAATGGTTATCGTCCGTGGGTCTGCAGTTGGCTGCCCATAAGACGTTCTAATCAGCAGCAGGAAAACGGTGGAATACGTGGATTACACGGTGGATGGCGTCATGATGAGGTCTAAGGATTGGATTCGCTACCTCGGCGTGGTCATCGACAGGCGCCTCAGCTTCGGAGAACATCTTGCGTACGTCCATAGGAAGGCGGCGGTTACCGGGCGCGCATTGGCAAGGATGATGCCAAACACGCGAGGTCCGAGGCAGCTTACGAGGTTGCTGCTAATGCATGTGATGAAGTCGATCATCCTGTACGCTGCTCCAATCTGGGTCGGCGCTATGTCGGTGGCCAGCTACATGAGGGGCATAGAGTCAACGTATCGGCTCTCGGCCCTGCGTCTATGTTGTGCTTTCCGCACTGTGTCCTCGGAGGCAGCGTTTGTGATTGGTGGGATGACTCCGATCCGCATCTCTGCCTTGGAAGCCGTGGCAGTCCTGGAAGCTGCTCCGTTGGAGAGGAGAGCCGTTCGGGTTACTGCCCGCGAGCGGAGCATTGAGGCCTGGCAGCAGCAGTGGGACTCTTCCAACAAAGGGCGATGGACGTATCTGCTCATTCCCTGTATACGTCGATGGGTGAAGAGGAAGCACGGGATGGTTACCTTCTACCTCCCCAGTTCCTTACGGGCCATGGATGCTTCAGGAAGTACCTGATGCGTTTTCAGCACGACTCCTATGCAGTGTGCAGCTGGTGCGGAGATGGCATGGAGGAGGACGCTCAGCACGTCATCTTCCACTGTGGGCGATTCGGCCAGCATCTATCTTCGACCAACATGGTGGCCCTGATGATAGAGAGGGAAGAAGTCTGGCATGCGGTTTGCGCTTTTGCTGCTTCTACGATGGTTGAGTTACGACGTTTAGAAAGAGAAAGGGCGATCTCATCGTAGTCATTGCCAATGCCTCTGCGAAGCAATGCTTCACGGCGGTCCCGCAGAGGCTGGTAATGACTGCGTAGGTTATATATTGTATAAGTTATCATAAGGCTAGTTATATTTCTGAAATAAAAAAAAAAAAACCACTCACACACACACTATTGCAGACAAACATAACTGACTTGTTTAAAAAGAGAACGAACTAACGAATGTTGTTCAACCTAATAAAATAAAAGTGCTATTGTGGATAGGTAGTTGAATAAACTATTTTTATTTCAATCAATTTCTCAATTAATAACTAATCGCCAACTTATGCTAGCTAATTTGCAATTATTGCATAAACATATATTGTTGAACATTTATATTTTATAAGGGTATCCAATATGTATATGCCGACTCTCAGTCGGCCACTCTAAGTGGTTTGTTACGATGTATTCACTATTTTGCTACCCGCGCCTGAAGATGTTTAAATATCAGAAGTGCAATTTTTTTCATCTTAAAAATTTCTTTGAAACTTACACAGAAAGCGAATAATATGTATTTATAATTGGCACTAACGTCGCCGTATGGATCAATCGGTGAAGATGTCGGGAAAAGGCGAACAAAGTCAAGACGCGAAGGACAAGGATGGAATTGACGCAAGTAAATCCCCAACATTGGAGAAGACCAAGGATGAGCCGCCAATCAAAAAGGATTTATGTTGTTTTCTTATTAACCAGATTGGAGATATATTGAAGGACAGATATGAAATAATCAGCACACTGAAGAGGGAACTTTCTGACGTAAGGTCAAGGTCTATGACATAGAACGCAATATCCACGTGGCCTTATCATTCGGGATATTGGAAAGTACCGCCACACCGCCATTATACTAAAGCAGCTAGCGGCAATGGATCCAAATTGGAAAAACTTGTGTGTGAGGTATTGATTGGTTTGATTATTATAGACACATTTGTATTTGCTTTGATTTGCTTGATCTAAGCGTTCAGGATTTTATGGGCCAAAACAACTTTTGGCCATATTCGCTGGAACAATTGGCTATCAGCTGTGCCGCGCTGTCAAGTTTCTACACGATACCCATATAACGCACACCGATCTCAAGCCCGAGAACATATTGTTTGTCGATTCGGCCTATACCTCCCTAAGTCTCAAGGGCATCAAAACTATACGCCAAATCAATTGCCCCGATGTCCGTCTCACTGACTTTGGTTCGGCCGCATTTGAAGCTGGCTATTATCATCCAACTATTTCGACACCAATTTACCGTTCACCGGAGGTTATACTGCAGCTACCATGGACACATTCCAGCGATGTTTGGTCTATCGGTTGTATTTTGCTCGAGCCACTGTTTCATGCCCACGAAAGCCTTGAGCATCTTGCCATGGTGGAGTGCACCTGGGGACCGATGCCATATGGCATGGCACACAAGCACAACCTTAACACCAAAGCCACATCCAAGTACTTCCTTCGGAATGGCAAATTGAATTTGAATAAGAAAGCCAACTATACTTATTTACCATATCATTGCATACTATTGGCACGCCGTCAACGCAGCTTTGCCCAGAATCATAGCGAGTTTTTAGCATTGTTTAGTTTATTTTTCTTTTACAAGACTTTGAATACTTAAAGCCCTCTCATAGAGTGAACCATGTATATAAACTTTCTTTTCTATTCTGTTATTCTTTTCTCTATTAGCTTCAATCTAGTGCCATTATCGCTGTATGCTTTCTGATTTGATGCAATATTTAATTCCATATTGAAGACGAAAAAATCCGTCATTGACCATTTCTGTGGTTTAACAATTAACAAAATCAAATAAAAACATTGTTAGCAATATAACTGGGAATTTTGTTGTTTATTTGATCTGACAAAATTTTGATTTGTACATATATGTTGACCTAAACCTAAACCTAAACAATATATGCACAAAACGTAGACCTATACATTAAACATTGAAAAATCCTAAATAAAATTAGCTGGGTTTTGTTTTCTGTTGTTGTTGGGGCAAGTGTTAATACCTGCCTTGAATGACCATGGGTGGGAGGAGTTTACATACTTTATAAACGGCGGACTCATTGGCCGATACCTTTGGCTGATGCTTCCTATCCGAGCAATTGGCAGTAGTACGACGTTTATCGCCTTTATCCGCATCTTTATGGAACGGTTTAAAGGACTGAGCATCGAACGTCTTGTCTTGACTGTGCTTATATAATGGATTGTTTGAGTTTACGGACGTTTTATCACTGTTAAGCCATCTATCATTGGCGAAACGCACGCCGCGTTTTGACTGGGAATCCACTGTATTGATGCCCGAACGTTTCGTTGCCATTTGCTTTTCCAATTTCATAATATTTTTGATGCGCTCCTGAAGCTTTTCACCATCTATCTGAGTCTGCTGTCGCTTATCCTGCTCCAACTTATGCATGTTCGACTGCTGAGACCTCAAATTACCAAGAAAGTACTCTTTGAGAATATTCTTTGGTTGTATTTCTGCTCGCTCGTGCTTGGCCTGAACAATGGAGCTACAACTGGACTCCCTTTGGCGTTTTCGATCAGGCGTTGTTTGGCATTCGGTTGCCAACGTGGACACTAGCTCTCTCAAACTTTTTCCTATCTTAGTTGGGGTCTTGTAATTAATAGGTTCATCATCGTCAGTATCATCGTCATCTTCGTTGTCGTCACCAGGAAACCGTAGGAATTTAATATGTTTCTGAATCGGATAATTTACAAACTCTTTCATCACAGTTTTAGTAGTTTCGACTTTAGGTTGAGTAGGCTGTGCACAAGGCTTCACCCACTGACGAGTTTGTTTCTTTTCAGCACAGGGAAATGGGTATAATGGAACTGTTGGGCGGTAAGCTAAGTTGCGCGTCCATATGTAGTTCGCACCGACTATAAGCAACACAATTAGTATTTTATAAATTTTGCACAGAGTTGCAAAAATATTGCACATGTTCGCCAATATTCGCCGAATACTGCAAATATTCGCCAAACACCGCCAGCATTCGCCGAATACTGCAATTATTCGCCAAACACCGCCAGTATTCGTCGAATACTGCAAATACTCGCCGAGTACCGCAAATATTCGTCAATTACTGCAAATTGTGCAAATCTTTGCGTTTTTTTGCAATATTTTATAGTTCTACTTACTTGTCTTAATGGCAGGCATCAGCCCAATGGTCTTAGTCCTGAAGAATGCCATTAGTGTTTATCTTGTTGTCTTTAAAATAAAATGTGAGGTGGTAAAATTATTGAAAAATAAAATTCTAACTATTTTCCAAGGCAATTAAAATGATGAATACATTTTATTTTGTGTGTGTTAGCTTCGTTTTGTGTTTGAACTTTTTCAACGCTTACTTGAATCGTGAAAAGCATAACTAACAGCAGTATGTATTAACACTTGTTTGATTATGTTTTCGACTTGTATAATATCTGCATGAGATTTGGGCAGCCAAATTCATTAGCGCTCATGGTAAAAAAAGGCTGCGTTTTCCCAGCTGCAAAGTCGTTGCAAATAAGTCGCGCTTTTTTTGCGTCCAAAAATATATTTAATTTGGAGTCGAACGCAAGAATGCTACATTTTTCGCGTTGCATCCATTTAAATAGTGTTCATTTTGTTCTACATTGCATGACACTGAAAAATTTAAGCCGCTTTATTTAAATGCAAGAGTTATTGTATCTTTGTTTTCATGGCCATATAGAGCAAGTTCGATGGTGTTACTACTCGTCGATCGGATTTCCATAGCTCACTGCTTGTTTCCATAAATGAAGTCACTGTCAAGCCTTCTTTGAAACTCCCAAATTGCCATTATATACAAAATTGGTTTTTAAATAGTTTTGTTGTGGCTTGTAATGGTTTTTTCTAGTGCTTTGTGCTGAAGTGATATTGTTTAGTTGACGATCTTCTTGATATATGTATGTATAGTATTCACTGCTAATGTGGTTTTATCGAGAATGCACACAGACTGACACATTTTCTGTGACCATTATATTTATTTGTGTTGCTGTTTACGGGCATGAAATGTACAGCAGAGCTCATTGCTCAACTGTTTCATAAGGCTGCTTCTCTGCATCTGTAAGCAAAGAAAACAAAGCGAGTGCAAAGCAGAAGTTCGTTAGTTTACGAGTGGCAAGACTTTGTCTATTACAGTTATTCGCTGCCGATACACCAATACCATCATACTCATTTTCATTTAGATGAATATGTATATGGGCACGTTCAGTCGGCACGCGTGTTTTGTTTGCATGTGTTCACTTGAGATATTTTGCTACCCGCGCCTAAAGACGTTAACACATCAAACATTAATCGCCCAGTGATATATACTCACACACACACACGCTCCGGTCACGATGGCCTGGCCTGTTTGCAGAGTTATTCTCTAAATGCCTACGCGAAGGTACTTTCCCGGACAGGTGGAAGGTACAAAAACTTGTGATCTTACCAAAGCCCGACAAGCCCCCCGATGACCCCACGGCATACAGGCCTATATGCCTCATCGATAACGGTGGCAAGACTCTGGAGATTCTGATCTGTGCCAGGTCTTGTCGTGACGATCGACGTGAAAAATGCGTTCAACACCGCCAACTGGAGCTGCATTTTGGATGCCCTGGTGCAACTTCAGGTACCGGAGTATCTAGTAGCGAGCTATTTTGAAAACCGAATCCTTCGGTATCAAACGGACGAAGGCGAAAAGAAGTATGCTGTCTCTGCAGGAGTTCCTCAAGGATCTGTTTTGGGTCCTCTCCTGTGGAACATCATGTATGATGGCATACTAAGAGTTCAGCTACCAGCTGGGGCAACCGCATTTGGATACGCAGACGACGTAGCCTTGGTTCTTGTGGCTAAGGATTTACGGCGAGTCACAGAGCTCTGCAATTGGTGCACGGACGCCGTGACTCAATGGTTATCGTCCGTGGGTCTGCAGTTGGCTGCCCACAAGACGGAGGCGGTCCTAATCAGCAGCAGGAAAACGGTGGAATACGTGGATTACACGGTGGATGGCGTCACGATGAGGTCTAAGGATTGGATCCGCTACCTCGGCGTGGTCATCGACAGGCGCCTCAGCTTCGGAGAACATCTTACGTACGTCCATAGGAAGGCGGCGGTTACCGGGCGGGCATTGGCAAGGATGATGCCAAACACGCGAGGTCCGAGGCAGCATTCGAGGTTGCTGCTAATGCATGTGATCAAGTCGATCATCCTGTACGCTGCTCCAATCTGGGTCGGCGCTATGTCGGTGGCCAGCTACATGAGGGGCATAGAGTCAACGTATCGGCTCTCGGCCCTGCGTCTATGTTGTGCTTTCCGCACTGTGTCCTCGGAGGCAGCGTTTGTGATTGGTGGCATCCGATCCGCATCTCTGCCTTAGAAGCCGTGGCAGTCCTGAAAGCTGCTCCGTTGGAGAGGAGACCCGTTCGGGTTACTGCCCGCGAGCGGAGCATTGCGGCCTGGCAGCAGCAGTGGGACTCTTCCAACAAAAGGGCGATGGACGTATCTGCTCATTCCATGTACATATACGTCGATGGGTGGAGAGGGGATGGTTACCTTCTACCTCACCCAGTTCCTTACGGGCCATGGATGCTTCAGGAAGTACCTGATGCGTTTTCAGCACGACTCCTGTGCAGTGTGCAGCTGGTGTGGAGATGGCATGGAGGAGGACGCTCAGCACGTCATCTTCCACTGTGGGCGATTCGCCCAGGAACGTCTCGTGATGGAAAACCTAACAGGCCAGCATCTATCTCCGACCAACATGGTGGCCCTGATGATAGAGAGGGAAGAAGTCTGGCATGATGGTTGAGTTACGACGTTTAGAAAGAGAAAGGGCGATCTCATCGTAGTCATTGCCAATGCCTCTGCGAAGCAATGCTTCACGGCGGTCCCGCAGAGGCTGGTAATGACTGCATAGGTTATATATTGTATATCATAAGGCTAGTTATATTTCTGAAATAAAAAAAAAAAAACACACACACACACACACACTATTGCAGACAAACATAACTGACTTGTTTAAAAAGAGAACGAACTAACGAATGTTGTTCAACCTAATAAAATAATAATATAATAATAATAAATATGAAATAATCAGCACACTGAAGAGGGAACTTTCTGACGTAAGGTCAAGGTCTATGACATAGAAAGCAATATCCACGTGGCCTTATCATTCGGGATATTGGAAAGTACCGCCACACCGCCATTGTGGAGATAAATATACTAAAGCAGCTAGCGGCAGAGGATCCAAATGGGAAAAACTTGTGTGTGAGGTATTGATTGGTTTGATTTTTATAGACACATTTGTATTGGCTTTGATTTCCTTGATCTAAGCGTTTAGGATTTTATGCGCCAAAACAACTTTTAGCCATATTCGCTGGAACAATTGGCTATCAACTGTGCCGCGCTGTCAAGTTTCTACACGATAATCATATAACGCACACCGATCTCAAGCCCGAGAACATATTGTTTGTCGATTCGGCCTATACTATCTGCAAGGGCATCAAAACTATACGCCAAATCAATTGCCCCGATGTCCGTCTCACTGACTTTGGTTCGGCCGCATTTGAAGCTGGGCATCATCATCAGCTACCATGGACACATTCCAGCGATGTTTGGTCTATCGGTTGTATATTGCTCGAGCCACTGTTTTATGCCCACGAAAGCCTTGAGCATCTTGCCATGGTGGAGTGCACCTGGGGACCGATGCCATATGGCATGGCACACAAGCACAACCTTAACACCAAAGCCACATCCAAGTACTTCCTTCGGAATGGCAAATTGAATTTGAATAAGAAAGCCAACTATACTTATTTACCATATCATTGCATACTATTGGCACGCCGTCAACGCAGCTTTGCCCAGAATCATAGCGAGTTTTTAGCATTGTTTAGTTTATTTTTCTTTTACAAGACTTTGAATACTTAAAGCCCTCTCATAGAGTGAACCATGTATATAAACTTTCTTTTCTATTCTGTTATTCTTTTCTCTATTAGCTTCAATCTAGTGCCTTTCTGATTGTGATGCAATATTTAATTCCATATTGAAGACGAAAAAATCCGTCATTGACCATTTCTGTGGTTTAACAATTAACAAAATCAAATAAAAACATTGTTAGCAATATAACTGGGAATTTTGTTGTTTATTTGATCCGACAAAATTTTGATTTGTACATATATGTTGACCTAAACCTAAACAATATATGCACAAAACGTAGACCTATACATTAAACATTGAAAAATCCTAAATAAAATTGGTTGGGTTTTGTTTTCTGTTGTTGTTGGTAGTGTTGTGTCGGGCAAGTGTTAATACCTGCCTTGAATGACCATGGGTGGGAGGAGTTTACATACTTTATAAACGGCGGACTCATTGGCCGATACCTTTGGCTGATGCTTCCTATCCGAGCAATTGGCAGTAGTACGACGTTTATCGCCTTTATCCGCATCTTTATGGAACGGTTTAAAGGACTGAGCATCGAACGTCTTGTCTTGACTGTGCTTATATAATGGATTGTTTGAGTTTACGGACGTTTTATCACTGTTAAGCCATCTATCATTGGCGAAACGCACGCCGCGTTTTGACTGGGAATCCACTGTATTGATGCCCGAACGTTTCGTTGCCATTTGCTTTTCCAATTTCATAATATTTTTGATGCGCTCCTGAAGCTTTTCACCATCTATCTGAGTCTGCTGTCGCTTATCCTGCTCCAACTTATGCATGTTCGACTGCTGAGACCTCAAATTACCAAGAAAGTACTCTTTGAGAATATTCTTTGGTTGTATTTCTGCTCGCTCGTGCTTGGCCTGAACAATGGAGCTACAACTGGACTCCCTTTGGCGTTTTCGATCAGGCGTTGTTTGGCATTCGGTTGCCAACGTGGACACTAGCTCTCTCAAACTTTTTCCTATCATAGTTGGGGTCTTGTAATTAATAGGTTCATCATCGTCAGTATCATCGTCATCTTCGTTGTCGTCACCAGGAAACCGTAGGAATTTAATATGTTTCTGAATCGGATAATTTACAAACTCTTTCATCACAGTTTTAGTAGTTTCGACTTTAGGTTGAGTAGGCTGCGCACAAGGCTTCACCCACTGACGAGTTTGTTTCTTTTCAGCACAGGGAAATGGGTATAATGGAACTGTTGGGCGGTAAGCTAAGTTGCGCGTCCATATGTAGTTCGCACCGACTATAAGCAACACAATTAGTATTTTATAAATTTTGCACAGAGTTGCAAAAATATTGCACATGTTCGCCAATATTCGCCGAATACTGCAAATATTCGCCAAACACCGCCAGCATTCGCCGAATACTGCAATTATTCGCCAAACACCGCCAGTATTCGTCGAATACTGCAAATACTCGCCGAGTACCGCAAATATTCGTCAATTACTGCAAATTGTGCAAATCTTTGCGTTTTTTTGCAATATTTTATAGTTCTACTTACTTGTCTTAATGGCAGGCATCAGCCCAATGGTCTTAGTCCTGAAGAATGCCATTAGTGTTTATCTTGTTGTCTTTAAAATAAAATGTGAGGTGGTAAAATTATTGAAAAATAAAATTCTAACTATTTTCCAAGGCAATTAAAATGATGAATACATTTTATTTTGTGTGTGTTAGCTTCGTTTTGTGTTTGAACTTTTTCAACGCTTACTTGTGTTTTAAAAAGCAGAACTAACAGCAGTATGTATTAACACTTGTTTGATTATGTTTTCGACTTGTATAATATCTGCATGAGATTTGGGCAGCCAAATTCATTAGCGCTCATGGTAAAAAAAGGCTGCGTTTTCCCAGCTGCAAAGTCGTTGCAAATAAGTCGCGCTTTTTTTGCGTCCAAAAATATATTTAATTTGGAATCGAACGCAAGAACGCTTAATATTTCGCGTTGCATCCATGTAAATAGTGTTCATTTGTTCTACATTGCATTACGCTGAAAAATTTAAGCCGCTTTATTTAAATGCAAGAGTTATTGTATCTTTGTTTTCATGGCCATATAGAGCAAGTTCGATGGTGTTACTACTCGTCGATCGGATTTCCATAGCTCACTGCTTGTTTCCATAAATGAAGTCACTGTCAAGCCTTCTTTGAAACTCCCAAATTGCCATTATATACAAAATTGGTTTTTAAATAGTTTTGTTGTGGCTTGTAATGGTTTTTTCTAGTGCTTTGTGCTGAAGTGATATTGTTTAGTTGACGATCTTCTTGATATATGTATGTATAGTATTCACTGCTAATGTGGTTTTATCGAGAATGCACACAGACTGACACATTTTCTGTGACCATTATATTTATTTGTGTTGCTGTTTACGGGCATGAAATGTACAGCAGAGCTCATTGCTCAACTGTTTCATAAGGCTGCTTCTCTGCATCTGTAAGCAAAGAAAACAAAGCGAGTGCAAAGCAGAAGTTCGTTAGTTTACGAGTGGCAAGACTTTGTCTATTACAGTTATTCGCTGCCGATACACCAATACCATCATACTCATTTTCATTTAGATGAATATGTATATGGGCACGTTCAGTCGGCACGCGTGTTTTGTTTGCATGTGTTCACTTGAGATATTTTGCTACCCGCGCCTAAAGACGTTAACACATCAAACATTAATCGCCCAGTGATATTCCGTTTGAAGCAAAGTGAATACTCACATACACACACACACTATTGCAGACAAACATAACTGACTTAAAAATTTGATTAATATTTCCACGAAGCCTGTCTAATTGATTGCTTTTCTCCTTAAACGGGTTTTACTTTTACTTTTTTCATCATGTTTTACAGTTAATATGTGTATTATAACTGCATGCTCAAAACTTTAATCAGCTGCAAAAAACTAATATCAGCTGTATTATAATATGCCCACGTTTTTAGTAGATTCAATTTAAATGAGTGTTAACGCCGGAGATCAACACTTGGACTCGGCTGTGGCATTGTTCTGTTGTAGAACAATTATTTTGCCTCTGTCGACCGTCTGTCTGTCCTGCCAACTTATCAAGCTGACACCCAACAACTGCAAGAAATTCCAAACAATTTCAGTTCCAATTCAATTTCAATGGGTGCAAGTGTTTGTGGCTACGAATGTGCTGGATTGAAACCTGCAACTGAAACAGAAGTCGATTTGGTCTGGTTTGGTTTGGTTTGGGTCGATTTGCATCAGTTGCTGATTAAAACGCCCAAAATTCAAAGAGTTTGAACTTGCACTTTCTGGTCATTGTGTTCGAAAAAAAAACAGTTTCGTGCTATAAATTATAGCCAGGCCAACTGACGAAACCGCAGTTTGTTGCAGCAACAGACGCAGTCGCATGTCGCAGCATTTTGTGGCAGCGTGTGAACGAGCCGTCAGGTGCGGCAAGCCAAATGTGACTCAAAATAATGTGACTCCCTATCTTTCTCTCTCTCTCTTGGTTGTTTTCTCTTTCCATCTCTATATATTTGATGCCTTTGAACTCTGACACTTTTCTAAGAGAGCCAGCGAAGCATTTAACCAAACTAATTTTCCCATTAGGGCCAACACTTTGAGCCGTTTTGGGGCGCATAAAACAACACGTCGATGAAATACCGCAAAAAATAATGCTGAATACTCGATCGATCCGATCAAGCGCAACATTTCTGTCTCTATCTGCCTGTCTGCCAGTCTGCTAACCCCCTGACTACTTCACTCATACCCTGGCTATACCGTCCTAGTACTGTGTGTAGTCGGCTAATTGATCGGTTCCAAATGGTCGATCGCACGTAACGGCCGCATATGTGATCACTGCGCGCGAAATATAGACGAATGACGACATTCGGCTATGCGATCGTAGAACGCGATAAGCCACTGACTCGCCTGCCACTAAAAGGCATTAGGCCAGAAGGTTGACCAGACCAGACCGTACCGTACCACAGACCCTTCTGTGACTCTACCGACTCATTGGGGCGTCACTCGAGTGCGATCAGTCGTTCAATTCTTCGTTCGGTCTAAATGTGCTTTTGGGTCGAGGGTTCGCTTATTTGCCCTCTTTTTCGATTTACGTAGCTTTTATTTTCTAAGCAGATACAATCGTAACTATAATGCAGATCGTTGATCAAACTGGTAACCACTGATTGCCGATTTCTCTGTGTGCTTTGATCAACCTTTTACAGCTGAAGGCTTTTTGAATGCTTTTTATAGATATTAACTTTTTATGCTAGAAAAAGTTGGAGTTATTCCTTCAGTTTGGTAACTCAAATTTAAATTGTGAGTTCATCAAAGAGTTAAAAACTTTAACTGCTGCATATGCAAAGTCAATGTAAGGCTTCTTCTTATTTGCTTAAAGCTAATACCAAAATGATATGAATTTGTTTTTGTTTTTAGTCTAGGGGAAATGCAAGGTGCAAGTAAAAGGGGCAAACATAAACGGCGTTGATTGAGTTCATAATAACTGTGAGTAGGAAAAGAGAGCGCAGACATTGAACATTCACCGTTTTTTGTTTAATTTTCATACCAGTTTTCTCTGTACAGTGGTTCTTGAATCTAATAAAGTTGTATCTGCATGCGAACCGTGTTTAAGTTTAGTTAACCCTTGATTTTCCTCGAAGCTCACGCGTCAACTTGCATGACACTTTTCATTGGGCCCAAAAATACGAGAATGTTCCTTAGTCCACCAATAATTGTGTGTTCCTCTGATCCTTCCGATCTAGTTTTTGTCTTAACCCACGCACTGTGAAATCATTTTGTTTGTTATTTTTACACTCGATACAGATGTTAATGAGGTGGGCTGTCAAATTGATTCAATAACTGAAAATCAACAAATTCACATAATTTACCCCATCCTTACAGCTAGAGCTTTCAAATTTGATAAGGAGATGGATACTAGCGTCACCCAAAAAACTGCATCAATCTTTTGGAGACATGCCTCTTACTGCGCGGTGCAACATCTCTCATGGCCAATTGGGCACCATTTGGAACAAAAATTGCTCCAATTTTAAATATAAAATCAAACAACTTTTTATACATTGACAACATTAATGCAGAGCAAAGACGGATTGTATAATAGTTGATTTCATTTTACTTTTCTAGGGCAATTTTGCTTTATACTTTGCAACCATTACAATTCTTTGGCTAACAAATTATTGTCAAATATTGAATCATCTCTACACACCACATAAATAGTTGTTATTGTTATTTTTCAACTTTCATTCTGACATTTTATAGACTTTAAGATTCAAAGTGAGTATATTACAATGAACCATCACTTTTTTAATCACCAAATTCAATTTCGAGAACGAGTCGAAAGGAGGTTCCAAGAAACCCTAGACAATGGAATAAGTAACACAAAAAAGAGTAAATACATTGTAAGGGAAACATTTCAAATACGCAAAATCAGCTCAATGTGTTGGTTGGTTAACTACATACCTTATTACATTTTGAGTTAATAAATACAAATTTGTTGTACCGTGTTTGAGTATTGCATTTTCGTTTCCAAAAAACCTTCTCGTTGGCAATAATTGATGGGTTTTGTGTTGGGCACAGCGCTTAGTAGTAGGCACTTCATTAGAAAATTGCTGTGCGAATATTGAAAACGCATTAGTTTAATGGCTTCATACCCAAGCAAAGAGATGTCTAATGTTCGCAGAGCAACCCTCTAATAATGGGTACGGATCGATGGGCGGACAGCACTACCACTAATATGACGCGACAATCAACAAGCGTTACACTTCCATCTTACACTCTTACCCTCTGATGTTTTTAGCTGGCTTTTGCCCTTTTTTGGCAAATCGTTGTAATTTACGAAATTGACACTCGAAAGATTTGCCGCAGCAGTCTCGAAGGCGCAACCCCAGCAATTAAACTCCGGACCCATATGGACAGGAACTTAACTATGCTCGTATGTTGTTCAAACATACATACATATATGTATGTACATATGTATGTATGTAGTAAGTGTGGCTGCACAATTTGTCACATACGAAACGACACAACACATAAAAAGTGACAATTGCAGTCGCGCTGCACTGACCGACCGACCGGTTACTGGCTACTGGACGAGGGGTCAGCGTTTGGGTCACAGCGGGGTCAGCTGCGCCTGTGCAAATTAAATAAACTCTAATGTCTTTAATTTGTTTGAGTTGCCCCCGACCCCCCTCCATGCTGTCCCAGCGTCCACTCAACTGTGCGTTCCAAATTCCAACTACACAATCCCAAAAAAAAAAAGAAAAAAAACCCAATCGCCAATCTTTCCAATACCTTCAATAGTTATTTCGATTCCGAAGTCAGTCGCATGTCGTCGCTGACGCTGGCCATAAATTTCGTATTAAATTGAGTGTTAAATGCTGGACGCAGCAGCAACAACAACCTCTGCCCCTGCTCTTCGGATTCCGTCCCAACCACCCACTCTAGTCCATCCATTCTCATAACCATTGCCGTTGCGTTGCCATTGCGAACCCCTCGACTTCATTCTCTGACTACCAACAACAACGAATGCGTCCAATGTGCAACCGTGCGCATAGTTTCTTGCTCCCCTCCCTCATCTTCCTCTTGGTTTCTCCCTCTTCCATCCTTAACTGCTGCTGTTGCTGCTGCTTCTTTTTGCCTCAATTCGTCAGTTGTTGCCAATTAATTATGGCCAATTCTTAGTCGTTCGTTTTCTTTATTGCTTCGTGCTGTTCTTTTCCTTGTTCTTGTTTCGGGTTGCTCTTTCTTTCTGGTTCTCTTTGGTATCTTTTTTTCGCCTTGTTGCTAGGCACTATTTAAGCTAAGCTTTAAATCAATAGATTTCATGTACTTCAACTAAATGTACCTGCAAATATGATATAAGGACTCGGCAAACATAAGTATATTTATTAGCAAAAATCCTAAGGAAAAAGTTAAAGGAAAAAGACATTAGGAACGCAATAAAAATCTAGTGGAATCCGTTGCTGTTAGTTGAAACAAGTTGGTTAGAATGAACTTTTCATTCAAAAATCATTGATATAATGATATATAAGGCATGAATATATTATGGGTTGCGTTTGGGAAGTCATTAAACAACAGGGCAACATTGTAAATGCCTTGAGCATTTTTAATCAGCGTAATTATTAAGTCTGTGATTTGCATTTTGAACATAGCGTTGTTGCAAGTATTTAATATGCAGTTGTGCATAGTATAAGGCCGGGATCAGTGCTGCTGCTGCTAACTAACCGTTTTGGCCAACTGGCCAAGCAAAACTCGCGCAACCTGCTTTCGCATATGCTCAAGACAAGTGAAGAGAGTGAGTGAGAGAGAGAGAGAGATACATCACGAACACATACCAAGTGCAATTCCAATTCCAATTTTAGCTACCAACTCAATTGCCTGCCAAATGCTGGTCAAGCAGGGGGGTGGCTGGATGCTGGCGGGTCAGGAGCTGGGGGCAACATATCAACGGCAATTGGCGATTTCTGACGACACCCAATAAACACCATCCAATTACATGTTTGTTGTCTGCGTGTGTGTGTGTGTGTGTGTGTATGTGGGCAGTTGGGTGTTGTTTTTGGCCGGGTTAACAACAACAACAACAATAACAACCGATGACAACAATCAGCGAAGGTTAACGCTGACGAAATACCACAGACAAAAGGCCTGATCCTCGGTAATTTCCCATAAAAGTATTTGAATGTCGTGTAAAGTGTTAAATTGTTTTAAATTTTTGCGCTGCTTTCGTTGCCGCTACTGTTTCGGCGGACCTGTACGATGTTCGGGTCAATACAATCACATAATTCCCAACGACGCGGCGGTAATTTGAATAAAATATGCACAGACACCGAAACAAAACAAAACCGAAAAGTTGAGAGGTAAGAAAACTTCCAGCTACCTGGTAAAAACCTAACAGGTACTAGTAACTGGTCACTGCTGGATGCTGGTTGTTGGTTGCTGGTCGTTGGTCGTTGGTCGTTGGACTAGGAACACTTGAGAGGATGCCGCCTTGGTGTCGATTGGAATTTTAAACGGAGCAGCCAAAGATAAAAGTTATTTTTACTCCCTTTCCGGCAACTGCATTGCATTCGAAGTTGTTTTGCTTTGAGCAAGTGAAAATTGTACAGGGAACGATATAGTATTGGAATTTACAGATACTTTTATATATACTTAATATATTATCATGGTACTTGTTAGTATTATAAATAACTAGATTGTATTTGCATTTTAAAACGCGATTAAAAATTGGTCCACCTAAAAATAAGTCCAAGGCGTTTCATAAAAAATTAAAAAATACTTAGAGATTTGATATAAATATCAAATAAATAAATAAATAAATCAAAATCGAATTGAACTCAGAATTCAGACATTAGATCCTGAACTTTGGGATTATAAATTCCTGATATATACATAATTTGTAGACAATATCATTTATGAATATTGTTATGAACTATGTCCAGTGTTACAGAGTTTTTCATATCAATTTAACAGTACTTATTATGATCAGAAAATAATTGATAGTACAAATTGAAAGTACAACGCACAATAATATCGTTGATTGTACGGGAAAATTGTTCATCCACCGTTTTTCCTATCAAATGTCAAAGTATAACATTTGATAGAAGGAGTTGATGTTTTAGTTTGAAATTTAATTTGTTAAAATATAATAAAAAACAAATAAATTTGATAGGATACTAACTGATTTGGACTGTAGAATCTTTTGCTTCAGTGCTGCATTAATGGTTTTGAGCGAAATTCCTGTGATAGTATGTCCACAAGGCGATTTACAAGAAAAAATAATAGCAAAATAGCAAATCAATCAAGGTGAGATGACAAAAGGCGCTGGACAAGCTGCTAGACAAACGGATAAGTTGTGCTACATAGGGACGGACGGAGAGTGGGGTATAATAAAACGTAAGAGTTGGTGCTGACAGATCAAATTGAAAGAGGGTGTGGGGTTTGGGGGGGATAGTTTGATGCTATTTATTGTGGCAGCCGCAAAATGTCAACGGGCTTTGCATATGGAAATTGGATAATGGCCAATGAACCGCTGCTGCTGCTGACAAAAAAGAAGGCGAGGTGGTTAAAGCATATGGCAGGGAGGTGGAAGGAAGGAGGGTTCTGTTAACAGCATGAGAATGGAAGCTAACGAATTCATCGATATTGTGAATGTAAATGGTCAATGACAAAGACAAAATGAGCCTAATGCTATCAACTTAGCTGCTCAACATTTAATAAGCCATGCGAGTAACTAGTAACGCGAGAGGCGGGGGTGGGGGAGAAGTAGCAGTTGCTATTGCAGTTGGTGTGGCACAATGCCACACCAAAACACCACATTATCAAAATGAGGGGAAGGCCCCTAACACACACACACACTAACAGAGGAGCCTCTTTTGTGGCAAGCCAACAAAATTGACCACTAACTGATTTTAAAATTTGCGCCCATGAACAAAGAGTTGAATGTGGTTTGGGTTTGTGGTAGAGAAAGGGAAAGGGGGCAAATGACCGCACCTACGCAGCTCGTTACAGCTGAATGAGAGGGTCGGGCCATTGGAATTGGTTATGGGTGTTCTGTATTGGGATCATTTTGCTGCGCTTTCAAATTGGAATTGAGTCTGCGCTTTTTGGTAACTCAACTTCCGGTACAAATGCAACAGCGGCAGCAGCAAAAGCAAAAGCAATTTAATCGAGCATGACTTTTGGTTAGACTTGTAGAGCAACGCCTACGCAGTGTAGAGTGTGGACTGGGGGGGGGGGGGTTCCGTGAAATTGATAGTGTGGGTGTGTGGGGTGTTTTTTGTTGTTGTGGAATGGGGGATCATTGGCGAACCATTTGCCGGATGTAGGGAATTTTAATTTGTCGCGTCGTTTAAACGCGAGCGGCGCTGCTGGCGACAGGCCAAAGCCCATAGCTCAATGCACATGACTAAGGTCTCAAAATGAATGTTATGGGTAACACATGTGTGTGTGTGTGTGTGTGTGTATGATTGGGTGTGGGGAAGGGGGTATGGGGGAGCGAAGGGTAACCCTTTAACGCCGACAGTTGTCGGCATCATCGCATTCATTGAAGCGTTGCATTTGCGTTTTGGGCAACCCACACACATACATACACACACACACAACATTATATGTCCATGCCACGCCCTTAATACGCCCTTCTATGCGCTCAACCCCACACCTTAACTGCGGCTGCTTTTGGGTTTTTCGATTTTTTGGCAACGCTGGTTTTTAAATCGTTGGGTGGTTTTTATTAGGCCTTTTGCCGCTTCATCTGTCTCCCTCTCTCCCCCTACCCCACCGTCTCCCTCTCTCCATCAGTCTGTATTTGTTTGTCTGTCTGTTTGTTGCACGTTATTTATGGTCGCGCATTTGCATTTTGATGGCTAGTTCACCCCTCCTCCCACCAACCTAGCAGGCACCCTTAACCCTTCTGTGCGTCACACACACACACACGCAGGTGTGTATATATATTTGTGTGTGTGTGTGTTTGGGTTTTTATAACCATTGTAACCAAAAAAATTTAAAACAAATTTCCACGTATTGATGTTAGCTCTTTTAAACGGGGCCTCGGGGGGAAAAATGCAAGAAGAAAGAGTGCGCGGTTGTGGGGGAGGGGGGGTTTGGTACCACCTTTTTCAGTTGCGCATGAGAAGATAATCTTAAAAAGGGAAATTGCGCGCTTATAAAATGATCAAAAGCGCGCACAAAACGCCAGCTAAGTGTCGTTAACAAAATGTATGTGCTTGTTGTGCGTGTGTGTGAGTGTGTTGTTGTGAGTGTGTGTATGTGCAACTGTTGTTGTTGTGTTGCTTGTTAAACTTGATAAGGCTGCTAGGTGCTGACAGACACAGCTTTTTGAGTTTTGCAATGTTGGCTTTTCTCATTTTTTCTTGCGTTGCGTATTAAAAACTGCCGCGTATATGTAGTTGCTGCTTTTGTTGTTGCTGGGCATAAAAAACTACCAATTGAAGGGATATTTATTTATTTTTTTTTTTATTTTTTTATTTATGCAGTAATCTTTCCAAACGCAAAACCCATTAAAGCAATATTACTTCACATTTTCGTTAGAAGATAAACCTAAGGAACTCAGTAGATCAAACCACGCCCCCATGAAAACGATCTTGCAACTCATCTTATCAATCAAATCATATCTTTTTGTAAGTTTTCTGACTAATTCAGCCACTACTTTTATGTCATAACTATTGCAAATAACCACGAAGTAAAGTTTTTGTCAATAAAAACAGATTAAAACTATATAAATACTTATGAAAAAACCTTGTTCTTATAGTTTGTTGTCCCTTTAACAAGTTGGCTCGGAAAATTTGAGATCCTGGTAAAGTCATCGACTCAATTTAGTAAGCAGAAACAAACAAACATATACTTTTTTATACCCTGAATCCATGAAATGCTATACAAGTTTATAGAGGACTTATGCTAATGTATGTAACAGACCGAAGGAAGCATATCTCTGACCCCATAAAGAATATATATTTTTGATCAGTATTTACAGCAAAATCGATATAGATATGTCCGTCCATCAGATACTGTCAGAGCTTAAGACTACAAATTCAAAACATATGCACTCCTAGACCAGAAGCAAACCAAGTTTGTTATTTTGTATAGATTACAATTCTGGTTTCGAAATGAAACTTGATCCATAAACTGAAGACAACTTTCTATGATCATCTGTGAAAACTTCATCGAAATCGGTTGAGAAACACCGGAGATATCGAAGATTGAAGTTATGTCATGAATACAAACCAATTTTGTCATTGTCTCCAAATACTCTCAAAAATATTTTATGTTGGGTTGGCCTGTGATTGGGCTGCTGTTGTTATAAAAATGAGGTTCACAGACTTGAAGATTAGTTAAGTATTATATAATAACTGAACTGACATACTACATACAATGACAGAAAACAGCCTATAGCCTAACCTAAAAGTAAGTTCAAATGTTCTTAAACTGAGTATTCAAGATTCGAGAATTTTATTCTTGATTTAAGCACGGAATACTTGAAATCGGAATAAACATACTTCAGTCACCTATCAATTAATAAAAATTAGTAAGAAAAAACTTCTATCAAGAGTCAAAATACTCTTAAAAATTTGTACGATATCACAGTTTAAGTATAATTGATCCCAAACCGTGTTGATAAAAAACTCAAACCAAGAAAAGAAGAACTTGATTCAAGCTAAAAGTGTACTTGAATCAAAAATAAACGAACTTACAAAATCTGAGTAAGAAATCAAGTTGAAATATTGGGTTTTAAGTACGAAATACTTGTTTCTTTCTATCAGTGTACTTACACCTTCTTCGCCATTCGTCTTTTATTTTTCGCCTTCATTGAAAAACTTTTTTGGGCCTAACAGAACTTAAAGGATTCTATTTCAATTTTTTGGAAACTATAAAAAAAATCAGTTTAAAGTAGGATTTACTGTAATGTTTTTTAAAAACTGTCGAACTATAATAATATTAAGAATTATACAACGAAGCTTTCTGTATAACGAATTCATATCCAGAGCCCTGCAATTTGATTCAATCAAACAGTCATTCTTTGTAACGAAGTAATTTCTTGACCCTTGAAAAAACGAGTCTCAGGTAATCTAAAGAAGTTTTACTGTCGTATTATTTTATAATTATTTTTATTAGGCAGATTCTAGAAGCCGGAAGCATGCTCTGAGCCACGTTTTTAGATGAGCTTTAATGTGTTCATTTTCAATTCTACCAAGAACCGCAACGGTGTTAACAAAACAAACCTCACATAGCTTTAGAGCTTGCGAAAGCTAATGGAACATATGAGCTAAAATGAACAAAGCTAAGAACTGCACGCTTGCCTCAGGAATGGTTATTACGGTTCGCACTCTGCGTGAACACATGTACTTAAAAAAAAAAATCGAGTCTAGTGCAAACACATTCAGATTACGGCATCAGCGTATAGATTTCCAAGGATAAAAATAAAAGTGTCTGCTGTAGAAAATCTCTTAACATATCGGAAGCAACATTATTTATCAAGCTCTTCAAGTTCTTGAGATCAACACGTTCATACAGACCGACGCACTGAAAGACTGAGAGTTAGATAGACCGAACTATCAAGGCTTTTTCAGGGGTTTTCGAATTTTGCTTATATCCGAGATCAATTGAAGGCAGTATTAAAAAAAAAAAACTATCAGTAAGCTTACAAATCTTATTGATGAACTTTAACTTTCAGTTCAATTTTGGACTGTATTCTGAAATCGTTCATCGCTGGATGGGTTATTCGTTAGGAAAAAGATAGAATCGGTGGCACAACCGTTTATCGCCTCTCGCGAGATAATAAGATCTTGCGATGAGAACTTGCTTAAGTATTTTTGCTTTTGTTCCGCTTTTACTTCCTTTTTTGATAAAATGATTAAGTTTCTCCGTGTGTAAACATACCACAGTGCCTCGACGATCTTTGACTGAGCTTTATGTCGATGTTCCGGATGCTAAGTTCCCTCATAACTGAAAACAGACTAGAGAGTGGATAAGACAATGCGGAGGCTATTGACTTTCGTTTAAGATGTGTTCTTTTGGATACAATGTGTCGGCTATATATAAACCTGAACGTGAGCGGTGGACGTACTTATATCTTTGATAATTCAGCCAATAAACATTTCTTTTATTTTGCAACAATGAATCGATTCCACAAAAAAACAAGTCGTGTTAGTCAGCATAAAACCTTAATTGCTTATATAAAAGAAGAATGATATAATAATAATTATGTAGTGGCTGTCATAATTTTGGCTCTTTGTCATCCACAAATCAAATCAGAAATGCGAGCGCTATGTTAAAAATGGAATGAAACGACTGAGAAGGTGGGTAGATGGGTTGTTGCTGGGTTGGTTGGTTGGTTGGTTGGCTGGGTGTTAAGGGCAACCTCGTCGTTGACAAGTTGAGCATTTGAATTGCTTTCGTGCGGCCGCTTAAGTCAAATGTCAATAATAACAACAACAACATCAACAGCAGTTGCACTAGCAACCCAACAACATTTCTGTGTGGCTGCAACCCTTTATGAAATTGTGGGAGTTGAACGCAAAAACGGGAACAACGCACAGTGCACGCAAGAAGTCAACTTCCTGTGCGTATCCACAGAATGCGCTAATAAAATATGCATAACAAACTTGAGCCAACAACCAACAACAACCCAACACACATACTTCCCGTTCCCCCCCGATCCCCCAATCACGGGGCAGCTTTTTGTGATTTGGCTGTCGCACGCAATGCGCTGCTCTACGCACCATTGTGAAAAAGGGTTAAAAATCGAAAGTATGAAAACAATTTTCTCGATATATGTATTGTCTTGTGGTTGTTGTTGTTGTCGCTGCTGTTAAATTGTTGGTCGTTGTCGCTGTCGCTGTGACTGTGACTTCTCTAACCCGTTAAACTATTATTATGATCATTATAGTTCCGACTTCCCCCGAAGGCCCCCCAATGACGCCGCACCGATGTGGCACCGCCCCTAAATGTGTGACTTGTGGATTGTGGGTTAAGGAATCTAGCCCATTTGGGGGGCATTCGAACTTTCAGCACGCACTTTTGTGGTCCTGTCGCACTGTCTCATAAATGTTTTGGCAATAAAACGCAACTTATGATAATGCACATTGACAGGCCAGGCAACATGTCACAGCACAATGACATGCACAAAATTTCAATTGATGACAAGAGTTGCGACAATAATGGGTGATTTTGTTGTTGTTGCTGTTGCTGTTGACTCCTTGAAAGGTTATGTTAACGCACATCAACTTTATGTGTGAATGTGAGCCAAAAACTCGTAGGATTAGATAGTTAAGATACATTATATCTTTGTTAAAATACAATAGTTCATGTGTTCCACAATTTATGAACTTGAAAACTCGTCAGGTTGATCAACTAAATATTCGTTTTAAGTTTAGTTTTGTTTTGTCAAACGACTTACCCCTTGCCACTTGACAAAAACAAGCACATAAATCATGCAACAAATTGCTGGGTCGAAAATTGTTGTTGTCAACATTGCCATATCCTTTAATCGAGCATCGATGCAAATGCCACAGCCCGAAAAGCGTATTATTTGATGTGTGTGTGGCAGTTGTGGCACTGGCGGTGGCAGTACCAGTGGCGTTGGTGGTGACACTGGTGACAATGGGTGACGGCAACAGCGGCCGCAATTAATAATACGTAATTTATGCTGAGCAAACACAGCTCGCATTTGACTTTTTGGGCCAAGACACTCAAACTTATTGACAGTTCTTTTTTCATTGCCTATGCGTGGGTCGTAAATAAAATATGAAAGGGTTACGAGTTACGGCCTACGGGCTATGGGCTACGGGTTATGGGTTATGGGTAAGCGGGCAAAGGGTTTGTTTAGGGTGCTTTTATTGCTGCACTTTAACTTGCAACTCTTTTGCGCCTTTTACTATTGAAGCGTTACAATTTACAATCGAAGGCATCGAAGGTCCACTCATGCGAAACCATTTTATTTGTACAGCTTTCGATCTGTGTGTGGATTTTATGTATGTACATATGCATGTTGATATATGTACATATGTATGTGTTTGAGCTGAGCTGGGGTATGCGGGTTTTGTAACTTAATTTTTGGGTCTTTCAATTAGCTCTCTATCAATGATTGCAATCGTCTAGCCAAATGCCCTTCTTTAACCAACTTTTTCCCTTAAACCCTTTGTGGGCTAATCCACAGAGTAGAGTGCAATCGTTAGTTTTTGCATTCGTGCCAATTTCGATTAGTAACTGCTACTGTTGTGGTCGAGTGCTTAACGCTTGGCTTAGTTGAGGGTTAGCCACGGCAACGATAATCGCCAAAGAGTTTAATCCAAAATTAGCCTGTAAACCAAAACTGGGCGGGCCTCAACAACGAGAGCTCATCCCTTTTTTGTGCCAAAGATTACAAACTATGCCATAATTAAATTATATAAAAACACCTAACGCATCCTTGTTTCCTTGGCATGAATTGACTTTTTTTCACTTTAAACTTTTTGGAAATTTAATTTGCTAAAGTACTAACACTTGCTGACAATCGAAAACTTTCGATACATTGAAAAAAACTTGTTCTAGGCAAATTGGATAATATTTTTGGAATATTGCTAAACTTATTGTCGTCAGTGCACCTTAGAATTACTTTGACATTAAACTTGTCGCTTATGAAGTTTTGGTTAAAAACAAAATCAGATAATTGAGGTTGAGTTGATTTAATAAAAGTTGCTTTGAATAAGTTAGTTTAGCAACAACTGACAAAGGGACGCTTCAATAACTGTTATTATATCTTACCATGTTACTGAAACTATTTTGTTTTTGTTAATAATTTTTATGTACTATTTTTGTTTCAGCTAAACCGAAAAGGTAAGCCGCCACGCCAAGTTCGCAAAGGGCTGTTTGGCCTGCCCCAAAAGTTAACCTAGAAAATGTTTTCTTTTTAAGAAAGACACTTCAAGCTAATTCCTTTTGGATTAAACATAATCAGGCATATCTTGATTTCAAAAATTAGACAGTTACCTAAAAACTAAATGTTGTACCATCACAAATCGAAACTGGAACTTCATTTTTATAAGGTTACTAGGAATACCTATCCCAACATATGAAACTTAAAGGCACTCTCTATGCGTTTGAATCAATAAGATTTATATACTTACCTCACTGATAAATAAGATCTGAGTGAAAAACATAAATCCGCTCATAATTCACAACTGGAAAAGAAATTTAGTTTACATTTATAATTAAATGGGTTTTTGGCTAAGAACTTTGATTGTTGTGAAGACAAGACAATGAACAATGGCAAACAATTGCATTGTTGCCAAGGAATAATATTGACCAGCATGCCGAACAAAAACAAAAACCATGTTTATTTAGCTGTAGGCTGCTGCAACTTCAGCTGTAAATGTATTGGTATCTGTGGCAGCGTTTGTTGCTAGACAGAAGAATGAGAACTTAATTATGACACTGCATATTTGCTCATCTTTATTTGCGTTTATGTATATTCGTTATTTTGCGATTATAAATGCATGTTTGAATATTTGCAGTAGATACAAAGGATTCCTCAGGTGTATTGACATCCGTTTTGCCGCTGCTGCTGTTCATTTGTGCAAACATTTGATTTTTCCATTTCATTGGCTGTTGTTGTTCATGTTGCATTATTTTTATATATTCAGTTTTTTGTGCAACACAATCAATAATGTCTTTTGTCCTGTTTGACGGCTGCTGACGGAGCAAATAGGCGAATTAACAAATAAGCAAATAGCAATAATAATAATAGAATACTAAGAAGTCGAAGTAGTAGAAAAACACGAATATCTCTTGTTTCATGTATGTTGTTGGTTTTCTTTTTGTATTTCTTTTGTTTTTCTTTTAGTAATAATTTTTATTTAATTTCCTTTTGTTTTGTTGAATTAATTTAAATATAATTGCAGTGACATGAGGTGTTGTTGCTTCATCATTAATTTTACATATATTTATTTATATATATATAATATATATATATGTATACATATGTTTTCAATATATACACATATATATTTATATATACATATATAAATATGTGTATATATATATATATGTTTATAATGCTTGTTCTTTCTCGTTTGTTGTGTTTTGTTTGCATTTTCTTTTAAATTTTATTAACTATAATTAATATTGCTTTTGCGTATAATTCATTCTTTAATAAAAAAAAAACAGCTAAACAAACACAAAAAAAAATCTCAATTATATATTTACGTATAATATGTATATATATATATATATATATATATATATATATGTTTGTGTATCGGTATATAAGGAAAACAAACTGCGCTACAACTTTGCTGATTTTATCTTTTTATTAATGTTTAATTTTTTTGTTTTTTTGATGTTCTGTTTTTGTTTTTTTTATATTTAATTTGCCTTTGCGAATAATTTGCACATGTGTGTGTTGTATGTGCGTGTGTTTGTAGTTAGAGGGGGGTTAACGGAATTGGGCTCGGGAGGGAAGGATGTTTCAAACTTAAAGCAGTTGCTGTTTGCTGCGTCTTTGTCGCTCTAAACTTATGCGAGGAACATGCGTTGAATGCCATTCAATAATTCACTTATATCAAAAAAAAAAAAAAATCATTATTCATACATAGATACTACTATATATATATATATATATATATATAAATGTGTGTTGAGTTGGTAATTGGTACGATTAAATTTATTAAAACACACACAATAATACTAAGTAGCTATTACGAGTCTGTTCTAAAGAATTATAAATACATACGTACATAAAAAAAAGTGTTCTGTTCTTTGGTTTTAGAACTTAAATATTAGCAAAAAAAAAAAATAATTAAAAAAAAAATATATATATAAAAAAATGAAGTATATGTATATTTAATCTTGTATTATAGGATGCGATAACTTGAAACTTTTCTTTATGGACGTGTGTGTATGTGTGTGTGTGTGTGTGTCGCTGCTAAGGAAAAAAAAGCACATTAATGCTTAAGAGCCATATCGAAGCTGGAATCGAAAAGGCTGCCTAATCTGCATCCTTGGCTTAAATATGCATTGGGCTGGGTTATTCGGGGCGTGGTGGTGTGTTCAAAATAATTGTAATTTATGCATTTGTATGGATGTTACGGTACACGGTACTTAAGAACTACATAAATTAATTTAATTATAGGTAATTCTTTTGCTTCTTACGCATTGCATTTATATTATTGTTTGATTTATTTTTATATATATATATTTTATTTTTATTTTTTTTTTTGTGTATTTATTTCTTTTGTTTTTCTTATTTCAATCAATTTATGATTGCTAAAAAAAAAATTTCATCCTATGACTAAGAAAAAAAATGTACGCTCTTCGCTTGCTTATTTTTTGTGTTGTTGGTTAATTTTTTTTTTGGTTTTTTTTTTTTTTTATTTTCTTTTTGTTTTTTTTTTTTTAAATCTTATTTGCTGCTGTTTGTTAAAGGTTACATTATATTAAGAATAACATATATATGTATATCTGAATATTATTTTATATATATATACATACATATATATGTGAGTGTTAGTATATATATTTATATATATATATAGGCGCCATCTTTGATGTTGCTAATTTTGTTTCAATCGTACAATATTATTTGTATAATATATATATATATGTTTTCTAATTTGTTTGCCCCTGGGCGCATATTACTTTATTTTTCTCAAAAATCTGCTCTCCTTGACCTTTTGCTCATTATGGTACATCATCTATGTATATAGAAATCTGTGTATTTGTTGTGAGTCGTGTGTGTGTGTGTGTGTATTCTGTTACATACAAATACATACATATATTTAAAGTTGTTATGCTTAAGTGCTAAAAAGGGGGGGTTGTTTTATTCTCTTGCTTTTAAAGGATAATGCAAAGAGCTTCAAACTAATTGCAAGAGCACTGGGCAACGTTTAGGGGAAACATGAAAACATTTCGCTCATTTTCTCGTTCTTCATCGATTTTCGCTTTCCATCTCATTCTTTAAACTAGGTTTTAAAAGCTGGCGGGTCCTGCGCATCACAAATAATTTACAGGCTAGGCGTTGCTTAAACATATCAATACCACCCTAACGAAAAAAAAAAAAAAAACTAACCACTTGTCGATTACAACTAAGTATACGCAAAGCGACCCGCAACGTCTCTAGGCTCTATATGGGTATAAAGAGTGTGTGTTTGTGTGTGTGTGTGTGTGTAGTTTCTAGGGTGTACTACATGCTATATGCTACAAATCCAACATAGATCGCTGGCGCTATTTACACTGAGAGCGTAAGCAGTGTTGTTGCTAACTGCCGCCGGCACTGGCCAAAGCGAGAGCCAAAGGCAGGTCCGGAGCGCGGGCCATTTGTGGGCCCCACCAGCAGCTAGTGGGCGCCGCCGCACGCTAAAGCTGCTGCACCTGCACCGTTTGCGGTCAGACATCGACATCCAAATCGATGACCGAGCTGCGATCCTGCTCATCATCGTCGTCATCATCGTCGGGGCCACCCTCCTCGCAGTCGGAGCGGCCGTCCTGTAATTGTCACTGATCCGTACCGCCCGCCGCCGCCGCATGATGCGCATGCGTATGCCCATGCGGATGTCCATGCGGATGCGTATGTGAATGCTGATGCTGATGCGAATGCGTATGATGCACCTGCGTATGATGCAGCTGCGCCGACTCTTCCGACAGCACTGAGGCAGCAGCTGCTGCTGCTGCTGCTGCTGCCGCCGCCGCTGCCGCAGCACTGCCATTGTGTTGCACTTCAAGACCGTTGACCATCTTTTCCATGCTCTTTAGCTCCGATGGCGAATGCTGTGCCTGTCGCTTTAGCAGCGATGGCGGCGTTGTCGGCGACATTGATATGGGCCGCGTTGGCGGCGAATGCGACGAGGCCCTTGGTCGTGGGCTCGAGCTCAGACTGCGCGGTCCATTGTCCAGAGCTAAGCCTCCGCCTCCGCCGCCGCCGCTGCCACCACCACTACTGGCGGGCAGCAGATTGTGCGGGGCGTTTGCATCGGCGCTGCCGTTGCCGCCGCTTCGATTCGCATTGGAGCCGGGCGTGACCGCATCAAAAGCACTGCCCAAACTACCCGGCAGGCTGTACGGCGAGAAGCGATGGCTCTTGAGACCCTGCAGCGGAGAAACGGGTGTGTGTCCAGCGGCCGCATAGGCGTGCCCAAACAATGCCGGATGCTGGGCAGCCAGGGCTAGCTGCGCATTAAAAAGCAGGCCGGGATTGAGACCGGCGGGATTCATGGCAGCTGCGGCTGCCGGATTGTGCAGCAGTCCGAGATGCGGTGGCGGATATAGTCCGTGCGGATAAAGGTAAGGCAATAGATGCGGCGACGGGTGTATCGGTGGTCCCACTGAAATATTGGGCGATGGATAGTTGCCGGCTGCATTGAGACTGGCTGCTGCTGCCGCTGCTGCACCGCCGCCAACACCTTCTTTAGGGCTGCCCGTTGAGGTGGGACGAAAGGCACCGCCGGTGCTGCCACCGACGCTTTCCGAGCAGCTTGAATCGCTGCCATCGCGCTCCACATCGTCCGCCTGCAGACGGCGACGCAGTGCCTCCTCGGCATTTATTGCTGCTGCATGCTCACTGGCGCCAGCGCCAGCCAAATGATTAAACCAGGCAGCTAGTGCTGCTAATCCAATGACATGCCGAGTGACGAGTAACGAGTAACGAGTAATATGTAACAAGTAGAAAATGACAAAGGATATAACCAGTTAGACATATTGTTTTAGCCATTTGAAGCAGCTCAGCTCCATATTAGTTAGACAAGCATCAGAAGTAGTTCTAGCGATTACTTACCAGAGTGCTGATGCGCATGCATCTGTTGCAGCGAGTGGCTCAAGGGCAACAGCGGACTCTGTGGCGGCCCCACCACATCCAACAGTTTGTCATCATCGTCCTGCTGATTATCCAGTAGGGCCGCCGCGTGCGCCGGATGCAAATGTGGCGGCCGTCCGGCATGGCCCAAATGCAGTGGCGCCCGCGAGCTGCTCACGTGTGTGGGATTTAGTTTGTCCGAGTCGGACCCTCTATTCGACATAAGCGCCTGCCTGTAACAACAGTTGGACGAGAAAACAAAACAAATTAGAACATCCAATTGTCTAAACGAAAGCTCTTCAATACACAATCAAGCTGCAGCTTATCATTGAAAACTTGACAGTCAAATATGAATACTAATCATATTGATGTGTAATATCTTGCTTATAAGGGCAACTATCTATTTTGTTTCATTCTAGATATAGCTCGGGAAATTTATAATAATAATCATGGCTTTTTGGTCGTATATTTCGAATGAAATTTGGAAACTAAAAACTAAACATATTTCTAAACTATATAGAAACACACAGAGATATATGTAGTGCTCTCGTCTATGGCTTTAACGAATATAATAAAATTGAAATAGTAAACTAATTTGTGTGTGTTGCGTTTTAAGCTACGTTTGTTTTATATCGATTTGGGCTTTTTGGATATACGAGGCACTGGCATAATATTTTTGCTAGCAGGAATATCTGTTAAATGATAAAACGTCGCTGGCGGCGCATATGAATGCACGGTTGGCGTGGGGTGGTGTTGGTGTTTTTTTGTTTTTTTTTTTTTGGATAACCGGAACCTTAATTGAAATGTAACAATGGCAGGCGGAAACAGCCGGCAATTTGTGTCTGGGCCGACAATGAAATTGAAAAATAATTCAAAACACGTTAGTGTAATTTAGTGTCTGCACTGCCTGTAATGCCTTCGTAAAGCCTCCTCACACACACAGAAACACACACACACATAGACACACACACGCATGGGCCAGCCTGTCCGGGCAACTGGGCTGGATGGTAAAACTACGTCCGTGCATTTTATACGGTTTGGTTTGGCTTTTTTTTTGTTGTTGTTCACACATCAAAGCAACGCTGCCAGCGTCAGGTCGTGCTCGCAAATTGGGCAATTTACTATTACACACACACACATACACAAACACATTCACATATATAGTGACTTATGTCATGGATGCATGTGTGTATCATTATCACAGCAACCACAGGCCGGAACCACCCATAGACAGGAGCCAGCAATTTCGCCACAGGCGTCTTCTTTTACACTTAACTGTTTTTTTTTTTGCCTTCACGTATTTCACATCACCAAGGTGTGTGTGTGTGAACGTACAAACATACATATATATGTATATACCTAATTTAATAGCAGATCAATTTGTGTTAATCCAGGCAACAATGTCGGCCCACCCACTTGACAACAAAGGGCAACAACTGAGGTGGCACAACGCTGCTAAGAAAAATACTAAGCAGCGCCCAATTTGGGGCGCATAAATAGCAAGATTGAAAAAGCAAAGCTTAATCTGAAAAGGCCACAAACTGTCCAAAATGTATTCGAAACTATTTGTTGAAAATAATTTATCATCTCTTTCGAACTTGTTTATTTGCACCTTTGCTAAACCGCTCCTGTACATAACATGTAATTCAACCATAAATTTCAACACTCGTACAACAAAAGGCAACTAAGACGTTTATCTTGTCTTTAATGCTGTTGCCACCGCTAACACGCCCTCTTTTTACGCTTTCAGTTGCCCAGTTGATTTTGTGGCTAAAGAAGGTGAGTGTTAAAGGCGCCCAAAAGTTGAAGTTGGAAATTGGCGCGTTTTGTCTGCATGCGATGCTCTGTAATTTTAGAATTATATCTAAAATTGCGGCTTAAAGCAACCCACACACACAAACACACACGCCCAAAAGCCCACTTGAACCACGCCCAGCACAACATTATTGGGTATACTACAGTCACAGCAAAAGAAAATTCCGGACTGAGTTAGAGTTAGGGAGAGAGAGAGAGAGAGGGAGAAAAGGAAAACAGTGCGCCAATTGTCAACCGACGCCTGCGGCTATTTGTTAGGAAGGAAGGCAAATGGGGTGGGGTGGGGTGGGGAGATGGCAAATAAATATGAAAAGGAATTTCAATTGCTAGCAGCTTATCCGTTTTGGTTGCTGCTGCTGCTGTTAAAACGATTTTCACTTTAGATTTCCGTTTGCGCCCCGAGGGCCATGCCACAACAATTGCAAAGAGTTGCGCAACGAGATGAATATCATTTCGCCGGAAGTTGCACAGAAGGGTGCACGGCAGAGAGGGGCGGGATGGATGGATGGATGGATGGACTGTGGCATAGTTGCCACCAATTAGCGGCGCTTGCTGTGTAGCGACACTCAAGTCGAAGGAGGCAGGACGAACGCTTAAAAAATGTCATCAGGGTGTTGTTATTGTTAGTGTTGTTGCCAACGCTAATGAAGCGCCAGCTCTGTTTGGTTTGCTGGTTGAAAGGGTTAACCACAAAAAGTTTACCGCCGCACTGAGAGCTGCTTTAAATTGTGTGTGTGTTTTTTGTTTGCTGCCAATTGACAAAAGTCGGCAAACGGCAAAAAGAGTTCTTTCGCCCTAAGTCGCACTAATTGCGCAGGCACATTCGAAAATTCTCGGCTAATTGAAAGTCTATGAACAAAGTTAGCTAAGCGCTTTAGTGGTTACAACAAACACACACACACCCTCGAAACCCCAAACCCTTAATGAATATAAAAACTCTAGCCTACTTTCAAGCGCAGGCATTTAATTAATAATTGGCGTTAACTTTTGTAAGGCAAAAGACCTTAAGCCATTATTGTCACAGCAATGACCAGACAGATTTGTTGTTGGGGATATGCGATATGGTTTATGTTTGCTGAAAAACAAATGAACGGAATGAAGTAAATGAAGGGAAAAGAAGATGATACCCTGCAATAGCATATCAATCAAAAACTACTTAGTTTCGATACCTAATTCTTAATACACATAACTATGAAAAGGATCTATTTCATATGATGTCTGCTAAGGAATAAAATTGATACAAGATGCAGCCTATACTTTTTATAACATACTTTCCAATTGAATCTCCTTTCAGTCAGTTAGAAGGATATCAAAGGAAACTACCTAGTACATAGTAACAAAGCTAAACAGACAGCTGTATTTCTGGTGGGGAGTAAAGAGCGGGAAAAAAAAGAGAGACGGCCAGCTTATGCCAATCAAGGCGCTGTAATCAGTTTTACAACAACTGAAATGGTAATAGGATGAGGGGGTTGGGCAGCCAAGTAAATTGTTTGTGTCAATGCAGCAAACAGAAGACTGATGAAGTCGTTTCTGTTTCAAGTTTCTGTCCGCCCCCAGCTCATCATCGTCTTTTCATTGTCAGTAACACACACACACACGAGCAGAGTGAAAATTGATTTGTAACGTTTAACAAAACGTTGAGCCAACTATTAAATGTCATTCATCATTATGCTAAGTCACCGATTGAAAACGGGGACTGCCCGCTGCTGATGTTACTGCTGCTGTGGCCGGAAACAGGAACCACTCCAAGCTCCCTGCTCCCTGTCCTCTCTCTCTCTTTCTTTCTTTGTCTGTGTGTGTGTGTTGACTTTTTGGTTATCCTTCAAAAAACAATTGCGAAAAAGTCAAAAGCATTTGATCAGCGCCCACGCCGCAGGCACCGCAGGCACAACAGGAAATTGAAATCAATCCATCAATATGGATTACAAGCACACTGCTGCAGCGAAAAAGGCAAGGGGGGAGGTGGGTATGTATCTATCAAGTTAGGGGGTAGGGGGAGGGGGGATAGCTCCATGACCAGACCAAGGTGCCAGTCATCAACATCATCATCATCATCACCAAAGCATCAACTCATCATTTTGTTTGTGTTGACTTTGTGGCCACTTGGACTCCAACCGAAATTTCCTCTCCCCCCCTATGCTGTTCACCGGATTCAACCATTGTGCTGGACTCATTGGCGCTTTGTATGACTTGCAATTTGACAAGCAGCAAGCTAATTAGTTCCGCACAGATTTGACAAAAATTAATGTCTGTGCTGAACTCAAGCCACAAACACACACAGATACAGATACAGATAGAAGCGAGACAAATGAGCGTAGGAGATACATTTGCTTAATAGAAGTCAGACAAACAAGCGTAGCCAGGCGACCAACCCTGGCCTGACCTATACCCAAACCCAAAACCCAACACCACTCTCGATTGCTAAATGTGAAGTGCAGTTCAAAAAGCTGATTAGTTTGCTTTAGAAGCGGTTAGAATGAGTACTTACAAACACACACACAGAGACCGATAGAGAGATAGGGAGATGGACAGGGTTTACAGACTGATGTCGGTTGTGTTGTATTGAATTTGATTTTGGGGGCGCTGTCCGGAGAACAGTGGGAGCTCAATATAAGCGCATTTGAAAGCATATCAATGCAAAAAGGTCCTTGCAAGCTGGCTTAAATCCACAATGGTGCATAGACAGACGGGATTAGAGCACCTAACGAACTCTAAACAATAACTGCAAACTAGTTACCCCAATAAGCATTACTACATAATATCAATATAATTCGGTAAAAGGCTGTTTAGATTTGAACCTCTAAGCGGAACATCAATAAGGCTTTTGAACTGTGTAATTTGATATAATAGAAGAAGCATTATCAAATGGATAATGGATAAGGACTGTTCTAGATGTAATTAATCTCTTTTTCATCCAGGTCGGAAACAATTCTATGCCGTAAAATGAAGGATCACTTTTTCGCTCTCTTAAATTTATAGAGGCAATTGCTTAACTCTAGTGATACTCACTTCTTTTCACGTTTGCCAGCACCAGTATCACGAAAGCCCTTCGCAAAAGGATTGTTGTCAATTTTCAGTTGAGTTATCTGCAAAGCGAATTCATATATATATATAAGTAAATATTAAGCATTCAGTATGTTTAAAGCTTACCTTCTCATTTTGATATGCAGTTACGGCTATAAACTCCGTCTCCTTGAAAACGTACGTGCGAAACGTCGAATATGGTAGCTTCAAGATATCGTTGGCTCGCACCAAATGAAAGCGCGGCTGATATTTATGCATTGAGTTCAGTATTGTCTATAGGAATACAAACAGATGGACATAATGGTATAAGGTGTGGAATAGAGTGATATAGAGCGAGAACCAAAGAGAGAGAGAGAGAAAAGACAATGAGATTAGTTAGCTTGACATGCAAAATGCAATAGGACCAACTATAAAAAAAAAAACTAAGTAATAAATAAAAAAAAATAAAAAATACATAAACGGCACAAAGTATTCCGTGTGTCGGCAGTAACTTGACAAAACTTGACAGGCCCAAACAGAGGCACACACACACACACACACTCACACACTTAAGTTAAAATATACTACAAAGATATTGCAAATGGCTGTGTGGACTTTACAAAGTCGGCGACATTCCTGTAGGCGACCACCCACCAAAGTGCACGAGCCAAGACCAAGACACCAGATTCAAAAACACACACACGAACAAAAAAGAACGAGAAAGAGTGAAAGAGAGAGGGCAAGCCAGAGTGAGAGTGGGATGGAGAGAGCAAGAAAGAGCGCGCCAGAGTTTTTGTCATAAAATATGAATTTGTCTGCAGCGAAACGCGCTTGCGAACTCGGGACCCCCCAAGCCACAACATTTCGCGACTGTTGCAAAAGGAACACCTTTTTAATTACCATAACTCGTCGAATCGACTTCGATTAAACGACAACAGCGAAACCCCAACAAAACTCAACATACAACACAGCACAACAGAATCAAAACCAAAGCAAACCAAACCAAACCGAACTCAGCTCGAACTCAGAGCAGTGCGGCAAGGGTTCGGGCAATCGAGTGTCTAGGCCGAAGCGAGTAGACCTGACCAGCTTTAGTTGTAGTCTTTAGCTTGTTTTCGGCTCGTGTTGCTGCTGTTGTTGCTGTTGCTGATGCTGCGTGTGGACCTCACAAGCTGTTGCTGCTGCGCCATTTTGTTCATGTTTTTTTTGTTTTTTTTTTTTTTGTGTTGAAAACAAGCCAGCCACTTTTGCCTTTTCTACTGCAACTCTCTGGCTAAGAGACTTAAGATGTGGCCTTAGCTGCCTTAGCTATTGCTGCTGACGGCGACGACAACAAAAAACACTACTGGCTGGCTTGTTTCTAGTTTCTGGGCTTGATTTGCACGCCCTCTGTAAGAGAGACCACCAATGGCGTCTGTGTGGTGCCATGCAAAAAGGTGTGACTTATAAGATGGTTGTACCTTCAGATTGTTATTGTTGTTGCTCACGCTATTAACAATTTAATTGTATAACTTGTGTGTTGGGATACATTTTATAATGTGATTACAAAAAGCAAATAGTAAAATTACAATGACAACAAGTAGTTAAAGTCGAATGTGTCGGAATGGGGCACATTGAGTCGTGTTGCAACGAGTTAACTTATAGTAACAGCGAGAAGACAATTATATAGAGAAACTTGAAACGAGTAGACAAACAACGAGTACATCAACCAACAACCAAAACCAGAGAAAGAACAAAAATAATGTCCCATCCGTTAATATACATAACGATAACGAGTAGACAAACAACGAGTACATCAACCAAGAAGAACTAGAACCAGAAAAAGAACAAAAATAATGTCCCATCCGATAATACATTAAAGACACAACAAATTGCAATTAAAAGGCATTAAAAGTACAACAAAGATTAACTCGTTATCGTTAAGCGATTATTAGTTATTAAATTGATTCTCACGCTGCAACAGCAACCGCTTGTTAGTTACTTGTCAATTGTGGGCAACTTGTTGACGTGTCACATTAATTAATATAAATACTGACTGTATGGAGTCTAGTTTAAATATATGTATGTATATATATTGAGCAGCCATGGAGCCAGTTGCTGTCGTTTTTATTGCCTGCCCAAAACGGCGCAAGGTTGAAAAAAAAATCTGATTAATTGCCAGAGTCGCCATTTTGGAGTGGAGTTGAATGCAGTTGCTGCATTTAGCTTTGGACACTCAAACTAACTCGCTATCGCATAAAGCTAAACGCATTCGGATGCGAATTCAGCTGGTCGATCGAGTGAATTGCTTGTGACATGGCCGATTTGGGCCGGCTTAAAATGGCAAAAAGGCAAACAGTTTATTGCCAAGCGGCTCGCTGTGCGCTCATCAATCAAATCAAGCCGAGACGCTGAGTCGGCAATGAGTCGACGAGTCGTAATCATTGGTTGCCTTAGTCCATAAATCGTTTGGCAAGCGCAAAGCGCGCGTTATTCGTCGTCGTCGTCGTCGTCGTCGTCGTCGTCTACTTAAAACGTCGTTTGCTAATTTGCTTTAAATTTATTGACACATAAATTCATTTGGCAACATGGCAACATCATCTGAATTACTCGCTGTGCGTTTTGCATGTGTCTAGAATTTATTGATAAAACAATTTGCATTATTATGTTCAATTATCTCTCTCTCTCTCTCTGTTTCTCTCTCTCTCTCTCTGTATCTCTCTATGTTTTTAAGTATTACTGCCTCGCAACGAGTTTCGCATTTTATCATGCAACTAAATTGTTGTTGTTGTGGTGCGAGAGAGGAGTGAAGTGCAAAGCGAAATGAATTGCAAAAGGCGCAAAATTGTCATTTAAAATGTCATTCGTCGACGAGCTGCCGAGTTTGAATTGCGATTTAAATGAAAATAACCGTGAAGATAGACATAAAAAATAAAAAAAAATACAACAATAATATGTGCATGCAGCAAAGCAATGTTATTGTTGTTGTTGTTGTTGTTGTTGTTGTTGTTGCTGCAGTTTTCAGTTTTCCAAATGAGCATAAACAAGTCTAATTAGACATGAAGTGCGATTACACGGACGCCACGCCGTCGTCGCAACAACAAGCTACAAATCAACAGCAGCAGCAGCCACCGCAGCAACAGTTGCTGTTGTGATTTAATTCGCTGATTGAATTGATTGGCAAGCAGCTCTAATGCAATTATGCGTCAAATATTTTTTTGCAGATTTTTGGTATATGATTGCTTTGCGTGCAACTAATGCAAAATTTAAGCATTTGCTGCTGCTACTGCTGCTGCTGCTCTGTTGTGCAGCATTGCGGCACGTTTCTAGGCTGCTGCAAGTTGCCTCGCACCTTGTCGCTGTTCACTTTGGGCCAACTGCTGCAACTGCAACTGCAACTCCAATCCAATCCATGGGCCACTTAATCACTCTATATATCGCCCGGGTGACAAACTGATTGAGCCGCCGGCAGCTATAACCAAAAAAGGCAGCAGCAATTTTGGAGCTGCTATTGCTGTTGGTTGCTACGTAGCTACGTGATGTTGCTGCTGTTGCTGTTGCTGCTTAAAGTCGCATCTTTCACGCTAGTCATGTGTCCCGATACTCAATTGCGCACCTTCTCCTCCAACCACCTTCTCCTCCTCCTACATCTGCAACGCCCTGTCAAGCCATTCGACACGTTTGTTTTAGGCTTTTGCGTGTTGATTGCTTGTTGTTGCTTGCTCGTTGCTGTAGTTGCTGTTGCGATTGCTGTCGCTGCTGCTGCTGCTGCTGTTGCACACTCATTGTTGGCATATTATCACATAATTTAACTGATGATGGCACCGCACTTGCTGTTGCTATTGTTGTTGCTGCTGTGTTGTGCTGTTGCTGCTGTGCTGTTTTTGCTGTTGCTGTGCTTGTTCGCTCACAGTGCTATGTGTGATTGCTGTCGTCAGCTTGTTGATGTCGATTGTCTGTTGCTGTCGGATGTTGGCGTGCTGCTTAATTGAATGATCACTCACACTTTGATTTGGCATGTTTTGTTCACATGCAACCAACAGCAACAACAACAACAACACGAACGAATTGCTAACGGTTATCGACAGTTGCATCGAGTGAACTCCGCTTTACTACCACAGCGATATCTTCAGTTGATCGTGAGTGAATGCCAGAGCAACTAACTCAAATTACAGCTAGTTCTACAATGTTTTGCAATTTGCAATTGGTATGTGCTTTTGAGTAGCTGCAGGCATGTAAATCGTTTCGACCAGTAATAAAGACAATTTATCGATAAGTCGAGTTCAAGTAAAAACAATTTCAACATCAACAATATATCGATAAATGATTTTTGTTGATCAATTTATTGGCAAACTCTGGGCTGAGGCTAAGCTGATTCTTTATTGATTTGACAACTTAACTGCCATTTAATCGAATCGACTCGATTTGGTTTGAGTTCTAAGGCGCCGCTGAAGAGCGTAGCTAATCTTTGGCTTGCTCTCACACTCCCAAGCTTTGCAGTTGCTGCTCAATTAGGCAACACAAGCTCAAACACAGGCAAACACAGGCAAACAAGAGGCAAGTAAGGAGGCAGGCAGCGCTAAACCAAAACCATTTTCGGCTACCTGTTGACCAATTATGGACATAATTGAAGGCGCCGAACAACGACAACGGCAACGGCAACGGCAATGATGATGACAATGATCAATACGACGACGGCAACGACAACGATGATGATGAGGGTGATGATGATGTTAATGACAATGCCAGTTGGTTTGCTGCTGGTTGCTGCAGCCGTAAGGTGAAGAAGATTGGGAAGTCAGGTCAATATTGAAAATTTTCGATTTTATGAAGCTATTCGCTGGATTGTCTTAAGCTGCTTAACCGAAAGCTAAATCGATATGCATATTGAGCGATCTATACCATAAATATCAACACGAAATGCGGCTCGGAGCATATCTTAATTAAGCCACCACATCCAGCGAAAGAGCGAGAAGGGCAGGGACGTTAAGAGGCCTCCCATGCAGCGGCTTTTATATATTAATCGCTAAATTATGCATAATTTTATGGGTGAAGCAAACAGTAAGACAAAAAGATACAATAAACGAGACAATATCATAGACCATTGGCCCTGTTTCGAAACACACACACACACCACCCAAGATACAATTTTCGCATACCCTGTACGCATTGAAATGGTGTGTTTAAGCTGGTCTTAAAAAGGGAAAAAGATGTAGAAAACCTCGGAAGAAAAATTAAAGAATACTAACAGAAATAATTAAGATTATAATAAATTCATAGACAGATAGCAGATGTAGATCAAATTTAAAAGCCATTAAGTTTTTGCTTTCGTCTTTTGACTGTTGACAATCCAGAACCTTTTTTAATAAGTAGGTTTAGTAGAGTATTTACCAGTCGATAGTGCTTACAAATGGAATTTTTTTTTTTGTTTTGGAATACTTTGATCAATAACTTTAGCCCACTCGGTTGCTTGCCTTTCTGCTTCTCTCTGCTTCTCTCCTCTCCTCAACTTTCTTCGCCTTATTCGCTGTCCTGATTGCTTCATGGGCCATGTCAAAACTCTCACGCTCTGCCGCAAGTAGCTGGCCGGACAAGTTTATGGACATTTCATTTAAATAACGTCAAAATTTATTTTCAATTTATAACAATTCTTTGGCTGCTGCTGCTGCTATCTTTTGGTGGTCGTCAACGTTCAACGTTGAAAATGTTAATTAAATGGATTTACATTTTAATGACAACACGAATCGAAACAGCAGCAGCAGCAACAGCAGCAGCAGATTGAGATACAGCAAAGACCTGTATACCACCCCCACCCCTATTCAACTACAAACAACAGCTCTACACCAGTCTCCAGCTGTCTCGCCTGTGTGCCCAATGTCCGTCTGTTGTTTTTGCTGTTGTCCTGCCCTGTCCATTTTGGTGGCGTCTGTGCGGCGGCGGTCAACGGCGGTAGCCAATTGCAAATTTGCTAAGCAAAATGGGCGGCGTTTTGGCCAACACACACATACAAACAATGCCAGGTCAGGAGAAGAAGGAGAAGGAGATGGAGAAGGAAAGCATTGAACAAAGTCACAGCTAATGATGCTTGGCCAACTGGTGGAAGACAGTTTTGCCTGCTGCTGCTGCTGCTGCGACTGCGCAGTATTTTGTTGTATGCAAATCGTAAACGTTTCACTCCGCCCCCCCTCCCCTCCCCACCCTCTTTCTTTTTCTCTACCAACCACAGTCACAGTCGATTGGGCAAAACAAAGTGCTCCGAATTGGTATTTAGCTTGGTTTTGAATCGCGTTGCGATTCGTTAGCTAATGCACAATCGATAACCGATTTGCGCTAACGATAACGATGACGATTGCTATTGTTATCGATAAACCAAGTTATGCACAACGATATGTTATCGATGCATACCAGCTCTTAATATTGCATAAACAATCGATACACACAGATATTTATCGCGAACCTTTCAGAACGACTAACGACTCATAAACATCGACACTGAACGCGCTCTTCAACAAACAACTTTGCTGCTTACAAATGAGCCAAGTTAGTTATGGCCATCCTGCTGTCATATAGATAAACGAGGAGCGGCTAATGGTCCGTCCTCCTCCTCCAACTACAACTTACAACTAAAATCTACCTACTTTTATCTACCTGCTGCTGCTGCTGCCGCTGCTCTTCTAGCTTAGTCTAGCTGCTTTAACTCCCACTGATATTGCGACTTCGGCTCTATGCCTATCAGCGAATGACAAATATTTCAAATGATTTCAACACTTTGCCGCCACGGTGCGGCAGGCCAGGCCAGGCCAAAGCACGCGGATGATTTGCGTTTTATTGCAGCTAATAAATTGAATGAGCGACCCACCGCCGAGTCCGAGACCGAGTGCAAGTGCGAGTGCGAGTCGCTAGAGTCAGCTAGTCAACTAAGTATTTCGCATTCGACTATTTGCTGCGATAAGCGCAACGCTCTCTTGCACCCTCTCGCTCTCTGTGTGTGTGTTGGCTGTTGCATGCTACATGCAAGTTGGCGGCGCGCATGCGTGTGTGCATTTCAATGCAACACTGATAAAGGTGTTCAGCGCTCGATGACATTAGCACCAACCAAATGCCGCATGCCGCATTCAACCTTAGCCCGCAGAACCAACAGTTGCTGTTGTCGTTTTGCCATATTTGTCGGCACCTTTTGTTCTTCTTTATTAAAAAGGCGAATAATCATAATAAAGAACCAACAACGTTGCTGCTGCTGCTGCTGCTGTTGTTGTCGTCCGTTTAGCCACTGAGTTTTGGATGAGCAGCCGCCGCCAACCGCCAAGCGAGTTTTGTTTTTTTGCTGCCACTCGAGTTTGGTTTTGGGTTTGGGTTCGGGTTCGGGTTTAAGTTGAAGTTTAACTTTTTTTTTTTTTGTTATTTATTTGGTTTTTTGCTGTTTGGGGTTCAGCAGCTCGTTCGGTAGCTGCTAGACTTGGACATTAATCGATAACACTTGAGTATATTTTCATGTTTTGCAGGCGAGCCATTAAGCGATTGTCCACCTAAGTTGTTGTTGTTGTTGACCGTCGTTCTATACATTTAGTCAATAATAAACGTGTGTTTGAATGTGTTGATGTGTTGCTGTTGTTGCTGTTATACATGTTGGTGTTGCTCTTGAGGCTGCTAAGTCAGCAATGCACTACATTTAACTTGGTCTAGTTTCACAGTTGATTAACTATTAAGTTTAAGTTGATGCCATAATAAAATAGAGAGTTTTTAACTTGATCTTCGATTGAAACTTTTTAGGTTTACACTATTGATTTGTTTTATTTTTCAAACAATTTTGGGGCATGTAGCGCATACAAGCATTCATCAGGCCGATACTTTTTTCTTCTTCTTCTTATTTTTTTTGACAATGTGATATTGGGAAACGGCAGTTGCAGCCGCCTCATTTCATACCTATTCCTGTTGCTGCCTGGCTACTGGCTACTGTCTCCTGCCTTCCTGCCTGCCTGCCTGCCTGCTTAATGAAATTCAACTTAAAGCGTTAATGATGATAGCAACAAACGACGCGGGCTCCATTCTTTGTGGCCAAGTCGGCTCACCTTTCCCCTCGATCCAACGATCCAACGATTACTCTGGCAGAGTTGGCAATGTCCGATAGCCGATGTCAGACTGCGCCTGTTTATAGTCAACACTCGGCAATTACTAAAAGACAAATTTATTTGCACGCATGCATATGATGATGATGATGCGGGTTTTTGGGCTTTTGGCTTCGGCTTTCGGCAGTGTCTCTGCTCTGCGGCTACTGTGTGTTTCTGGGCTCTGTTCGTTGGCGACATGGACAAGTGTTAAGCATAATGCAGACACACTTAGCAACAACTCTGGGCGGCCACTAGAGAGCACAACTGAGAACTGGAAGCCGCAGAAGAGCTGGAGCCTTAATTGAAGTGTGGTCGCGTCGCCTCATTGGCGTTAAGTGTCGATAAATTAAGCATACGCAATGCGCGCCCCCCAAAAAGACCACAACCAGCCAGCCAGCCAGCCAGCATGTGAATATCGGGAATTATCTCAAGATCTATAAAGCAGCTACTGGCTTGGCTTTTATGAATGAGTCGCACAGCTCAGATAAATGTGAAAGGCATTCTCAAAGGCTGCTCATAAAATGCTCTTAATTTACAGCATTACATAAAAATCAACACAAAACATTTGATGTTCATGAAAAATATAACTGGAGAGCTTTATACTTGCTTCATACTACTATCAGCCAGGTGAAAGCAACACTCAAACAGTAGCAAACGAAAAACCACTATTCATCAGATACCCTAACAATAAATGATCATCGGCAGAGAGACTAATGAGCATCATTTTTATTCTGAGTAGATCCAATCCTAAATTATAGGCACGAAAATGTTGTTGACCCGCAATTTGTATGCATATTGTAAGCAAACTGAAACCAAGAAAACTAAAATTAAAAAAAGATTTATTCCACTTTTAACTGAGCCCTAAGCAACTTTTGAAGTACCTTAACATTTGAGCTTGTTATTACTTACTGTCTTTGTCAAACTTTAAGCAAAAATTAAATACTGGTAGCTAATGCATCTTGTGGCTTATCGCCGCCACCACCAAGTGGCAACGATCACAATCTATTGCTGAACCTTGATGCAGTGCGTCATAAAATGGAAGTGCGTGCTACTACAGCTTCCAAATGCAAAAGTATTTTGATGTCGGCCGCTATCTTATCGGGGCGTAAGTAGTGCGCGGCTGCCGAAGCTGAAGCTGAGTGTTTGGCCTCGTCACACCATTAACTTTGTTTTATAACTTAATTCTTTTTTCATTTTTTGTATCAGTCAGTCAGGTTAGGTAGCGAGGCTGCTAAAGAAATCGACACTTGTTTAATATTTAAATTTAAATTTTGATTATTGTTTGTTGTCGAGCTGAATGTTTTAATGAATGAGAATGAATGAATGAAACGGGTCTCAAGATGTCGAACTCTCTCTCCTCTCTCTCTCCTCTCTGCACTGTGTGTGTGGGCACACATGAATTCGATGGCTCCAAGACATGATCACCACACGCTGAGCTCGGCCAGAGCTCGGCTTTAATTTAATAGCTACACACACACACACACGCACACTGAGACAATTTGTTAGTCGAATAGGGTAACTACGGCTAGGCCGGATAAGCAGCAACAGGCAACATCTATTTAAGTTCTTTGCTTAATTAACGAAAGGAAAACGCAAAGCGTAGCGAAGAATGGGACATAAAAATTAATTACCAGCACCAATAAACAAAAAACAAAAAAAAAAAACAACAAAAAAACCTTAATATCAAATCCATGAAAAACACAAACTTGCCCAAAACCGGATAAATGGCGAGAGGCAATGTGCATTAAATAGGCTGTGGGTGGGCGTTCGATAAAAAACGAAAAATTGTACTAACCTGACATAAACACTACTCAAAATGCTTTTAGATTATAATTCATTCATGATCGAATTGTAAGTAGCATTCAAGTTTAATACAACAACTATTATTGCAAATAAAACAATATTTTATGTTGCACTTTAAGCCATATAACATAAGATGGCCTGCGACTGCGCTTGCATTTATTTGTGGTTTTTCAAAATTTAATTCATTCATTTAACGAATTGAACTACGTGCCGTTTGAATGTCTCTGAACCCATAAAATGGGTAAATCAGGGTATAATGGTTTTGTGCAAAAGTATGTAACAGGCAGAAGGAAGCATCTCCGACCCCATAAAGTATATATATTCTTGATCAGCATCAACAGCCGAGTCGATATGGCCATGTCCGTCCGTCCGTCCGTCTGTCCGTCTGTATGAACGCGTCGATCTCAGTGGCAACAAGAGCTAGAGACTTCAAGCTTTGAATATAAGTTCTCCTATACCATAAGAAGAACACGTTTGTTTCAAATTATCGATAACTATTCTGGTTTCCGATATACACAAGGAATCGATAACAAAAAAATATCGAATTTGGAAAATGTAAAAATGGGGGTTGGTGTAATGGGTAGCAATAGAACTCTTCTCAAAATGTCGTCCAAATCGGTTTAGAAATACCGGAGATGTCGTAAAGTTAAGTCAGTTTTTAGTTTTGTTTAAATTTAACATTATTTGAAGCATACTTTTAGGGCGCAGGTAGTAAAATATTTATTGCAACTGGGTTCAGGGTATCTTCTAGTCGATCTCTCCCTATTAGAGCCTTCTTACTTGTTCTTTTTATGTGTTCGTTTGTATGCTGCTCATAATTAAGTGTAAATTTATGTAAATTTGTCTCCAAAGGTTATGCCAGTACGAAACATCCCCATCCGCCGCCCCCGAATGTTAAGCTACTTTACCTGTTATGCGTTTGTTGTTTTGTTTTTTGTTTTTTTTTTCTATTTTTGTTGATTGGTTTTCGTTGATTGAGGAAATTGTCGCCGTTGTCGCTGTTACCCAAAAATCTTAAAATCTTTTTCTGTTTTTTTTTTTCGGTCGAAATTGGTAGCTAATCAGTGGGCTAAATGCAACGGAAATCCCAAATGTGTGCCAGCCCTAGCCATATATGTATATACATGCCACTCTCCTCGGCCCACAATTTCCGTGCGCTATGCTAATGATCAATCCATTTAGGTTGGCTCCTCCTTCCCCCCCAACCCCACGAATTTTTAAAAGAAAGTCAATGAGCGCGTTTTGAAAACTAAACAAAAAAAAAAGCCAAATAAAGACAAAAAATAATCATAATGCAAACGACTAGCCTTAATTTATAACGTGGCTGGCCACGCAGCAGTAACAGCCAACAAACAGCTTCCACATCGGCCAGCATAACATTTTTGGATTCCGGCTACGGGTCGTTGGATGTTGTTGTTGGTGTTGGCTTTGGCTGGCTGTAGTTTGTGCTTTGTAGCAGCATCAGTTGCTCATCAAAGCCATAAAAATGTGCGTTAATAACATTGCCGCCAAAGTAAAGTTGGCAATAAAATGGCAGATTCATGTGACGATGACGATGACGATGACGACGGCGATAGCGATGGCGATGGCGATGGCGACGGCGACGGCGCTGCTACCGACGCGTTTGGTGGGAAATACGACCCTGGCAATAAGTATTACTACGACGACAACGTCAACGATGACAGCGACGGCGACGCTGCTGCTGCTGCTGCTTGCAACTGCTTGCAAGGCATTAAAATTAACGTGCCATAAATTTCCACACAAGGCTGCTGTTGCAGCGACTTTTGTAGATTCGCATTTATGCGTTTAATGATAAAGAAGAACGCGAACAACAACAACAACTTCAACCAAAGACTTGTAGAACACCAGAGAGCGTCTCTCTCTCTTTTTCTCTATCTCTATCTCGTTCTCACTTGTGTCTCCGTGTGCGGCGTCGCCGTAGCGTGTTGCCAGCGGTAGCAGGCAAGTGGTCAGCTTAAGTGCCGCATTGCGTTTTCGCATCATTCGGCGACGCTTGGGGTGCTACCCCTACCCTAACATCGAACGGCCACACAGGCGACAAACTTACACACACACACACATGCTAGTGCAGCAATGGTGGGCTCCCAGGCAATAAATGACTCGTAGACCTATAAAAAAAGTAACCCCAAATATTGCAAAGTTGCGACTATGCATGAGCATGGCGCCCAACGTTGTACCAATGGCAACAATATATGCTTATACAAAAATACTGTATACATATGTATATATATGAGTGTTCATATCTTATTCATAAAACTCTAGTTTTATATCAGTATCAGGAACAAAAGTCAAGGATATGTCTTTAAAGTTGAAATACAAAAAAAAAAAACGAACCATTTTCGAAAAATATAGTCAATATTCAAATTTCATTGGATAGCTTAGTGGTTTTTTGAGTCTTCGGTTTACATTTTATGTCCTGCTTAAAGTTCATTAGTTTCAAATATTTTTTTAGTTTAAGGCCTTTTGTCAAGTAGTGCAACTAAACAATTCCTAAAATGTTAATGTACAATTATCATTAGCCTGAGTTAGAATTCGAAGGTCTTAACTGCATTTCCCATGCATGTTGTTAACAAAGAGGTATAAAATGCGACCTAGCTTGTAAAATAGTTATTTGGCTGATTATCGCTGATTGTGTGTGTTGGCTCTTAAAGCCTAATTAACAAGTCTTGCATACTATACCAAATGCGTCAAACGCGCCACGCGCACTAACTGCAGCATAAGGCATAAGACAACAACAAGCAACAGTTGCTGCGATGGGAAAACCGATTGCTGCCACACAATTGGCGTCGATTTGGTCGCCGCCAGTCGGTCGTCAGGCTAATGGAGGGTGATGATGCAGGGGCATGATGAAGGGGCATTGGGGCGGCACGCACTTCATGCAAAGCAGTCCAAGATCGAAAAGCTTGTTACAGAACAGCCAAAAAGGCTGACGCTGACGCTGAAACTGACTCTTGATGATGCTTTTGCTAGTGCTGCTTGCTGCCGCTGACAGTGGCGACAGCGGTGGCTAAGCCGGCGCCTCGTTGCCCTCCATGTCAGTGGTGGTGGTGGTGGCTTTGCGGCTCTCCGCTTGAAGATGAATGTGTGTCGTTGTCGTTGTCGTCTTTGGCTACTGCTGCTTGGCGCTCGTTGTTGCTAGCTTGTCAGGCTCTTGTATTTTGTATGTAATTGGCTTGGGCTCTTAATAGATCGAAGCAGGTGGGGTGGCGAGACAGAGAGAAATAGAGAGTGAGAGAGAATGAGGAGGAATCAATGGGGTCGCACTGAGCGGCGTCACCTGTCGCCTTCCACAACTGGCGACGACTGCAACAGCAACAACAACAACAACATTTACATTAAATACAACAACGACAACTTCAGCATCGCCATCGGCATCCCAAAAGCCAAAGACATTTGCAAATCTTTTGTTTCGCATGTCCGATCATTTCTCATATAGGCGACCAGGCGACGACAAGACCCAAAGACCCAAAGACCAAGACCAAGACCAATACCGACGACAAAGGCATACCGCAGGCGCCAGGCCCAAAAACAAACAACAAGCCAAAAGCAACAGCAACAGCAACAACAACAACCAGCCAGACAACGTTGGCGATCGCTGGCCAGCGGCCAGTTCGAAAACGAGCTCACAAAACCCAACAACTCAGCAAACAGGGTCGGATCGGATGCAGCGGGGAGATGGGAAAAAGGTATTTTAGGTTAGGCATTCACAGAATCGACGCACGAGCTGCGCGCCACAGAACGAGAACTGAGCGCCACAGTGGCATCAACACAGAATGGGGCAGCCAGCAGTAGACGAAGAAGTTTTCGGTTGAGAGAGACAGAGTGAGAGAGAGAAGTAGAAAGAAGGACGTCGCATCGTGGCATTGTCTTTTTTTTTTGGTTTTTGCGCCGAACGACATTCAAATCTTAACTTGAAATCAACGGCTGAACGCCAGCGCCAAACAAATTCGAGCTGCCAAAATAATAAGCAGAGAGCCCTCAGCCTCAAACTCAAAAAACCCTCCTCAGGAGCTCAGAGCTTAGACCCTATATTGCGGTTCTTCTTCTTTTTCTGTCCAGTGGCAGGCGCTGCATTTTTATGAACCCTCCAGTGGGCAAAAGAGACAAATGCGTCGTCGTCGTCGTCGTCGTCGTTGTCTTCGTTGTGAAGGTCGACCGGCTAACGCCAGTCGCGCTAGTGGTCGCCAGTTGTCTTCTTCTTGGCCTGCCATAAACATATTGAAACAGCGGGATGAATGAGGGATCAGGGAGGGTTTGAGGGTAAAGAGGAGTGTGGGTTGGCGGCGCAATGACGACAACGACGACGACGACGACGACGACGAAGCTATAGATAAGAAATTTTTGCTGAAAACTCGTGCGCGCGCAAAAAGGAAGCGACGAAGTTTTGGAGCCCTAAAAACTGAAACTCAACTCAAACGACGACCGGTTTCATATTGATGATGACGACGACGACGACGACGATTTTTTTGGAGCCGCAGCGACCGCCTGCCTGCATAAAATTTGTTTGCCACAGAGCCCCCAGCATAAAGCATGAGAATCAGCAAGGGGCAGCCAGCTACAGACGCAGTAGCAGACCTTAGGATCGTGGGGGGGAGGGGGGAGGTGAGTGAGTATTGTGTTTTTTCTCGCTTTTTTTCTTTCGTCGATTTTGTGTCGTTTTAGTTTTGTGGCATACAAATTGGCTAAGGACGGGCGTCGGTAGCAGCGCATTTTAGATGGCTATCAGTAAATAGAACACAAATGAAATTCATCGATAGAAATCGAAATCGCTGCAACAAACAGCAGCAGCAGCAGCAGCAACTTGGGGCGGCTTGCCAAATCAAAATACAACAAAACAAAAAAAAAAGGGTTAGGAAAATAAAACCGCAGACCGTATAGAAGAATAGTGTCTTGCAAGCAGTTGTTGTTGTTGTTGTTGTTGTCGTGGCAACTATGTGTGATGGAGTACACATGTTGGCGTGCACTTCTTGGCTGGCACGACAACAACATGGCCAACAAACACCAGAGTGACAACAAAGCCAAAACCAAAACCAGTGGGCGGCCACCGCAACGGGGCTGACCTTTGAACCACCAGGCAGGCAGCCCGGCAGGCAGGCAGCAAAATGGCTCAAAATTACAAGCAATGCAACACTTAGCGCGAACCAACGCTCCACAGTAGTAGTAGTAGTGGCAAACCACCTTTCCACCTATCAGAGCTTGCGCTTTGACTTCGTCGTCGTCGCCGTCGTCGTCGTCGTCGTGAGCAGCGGGTGGCCACAATGGCCGCCAGCCAAATATCAAGAAGAAGAGTATATATAAGCTGGAAGGGATGTCGATGGGTCGGTTGGAGTGGTTGCGAGCTTAACAAAGTTTTAAAAACATTTTGTGGAAGCCGTCAGAACTACAATTACAACAACTAGCTGTCAATGAAGGTGAGTTAAAAAACAAAGTTAAGAGCTAATTGATTCAAATTTCACTCTACTGGCGGAACACAATTTTTTCACTGGTTAGAAACTGCTTTCGGCAAGTGTCAAACGATTAAAAGGTATTTTCATTGAAACATTTAGTCTTTATTAATATTAGATTATACTAAAGAAACTTGAGTTTAAAAAGTATTCTCTGAATAGAACTGGAAATCAAAATGTAACTTTTTTAATGTTAGTATTAAGTCTCAAAGTATTTAATTAGATATTAAGGAAACTTTAGCAGCTCTTTGGTTTATCGGGCTTTCGTGTTTTTTTTCACAATTGATAAGTTGTTAGTTTTTGCAGAAGAGATTATTCGCTAGCTTGATTCAACTAACAAAACTCTGGCTACTAAATACACGGAGTTTAACGTTAGACTCATTTGGGCCTTGTTCGGAACGGATTGCTTTTGAACCGCAACTTGTGTGTGGGCCCAAAAAATTATACTAGCTTATGTTCCCGCAGTGGCTGTTGTTGTTGTTGTTCAAGTAGCTCACGACTATTGTCAATTAATCAATAACAATAGGAACCTGTGGCCCATGGCGACATTCAAACTACGACTCGAATCCGAATCCGATTCGAAAAATCCGTAGCGAAGCGCAAAAGGCAAACGGGGGCAACACACACAACATAAGAGCCCATAATCCCCACCTAATGACACCGCGGCGATGATATTGATGATGATTGTGTTGTTGTTGTTGTTGTTGCTGTTGCTGATGATGCTGATGATGAAGATGATGATGACAAAATGCTAAACAAGCGACCAGCAGCTGCCTGGAGGTCTGCGGGCAGCCTACTGTCGACAGGTCGATCAGGAAAAAAAAAAAAAACCAAAACCAAAACCAACAAAAAAGGTCAAGTGGAGAGACCCTGTCCGTAGCTCATTCTCACATCATTAATTACAAAATTATTGGGTTTTTGGTAAGCTAATGCTGCAAACACACACACACAGACACATAGACATATAGGCAGGTGTTGCCGCAGGAACTGTAACAAGACCTAAGACAACAACGTCTAAAACACAAAAAACCCAACAAACAATAAAATCCCCAAAAAAAGAAAAGAAAAAATAATGAAAACAAGCAAAAACCAAAGAAACAAAATGTTAATTTCCAAATCTTCGTGGGAAACTGAAGTTAGTAGTTAACACACACACACACACACACTCAAACAAAGTGTAGGATTAGATTTGTGAATATTTGTTTCAAATCTAAGAAAGATTCTCGTTGAGCAGCTTATGCCTGCTGGCGGTCGATATTAGCATTGTTGATTAGCTCGAATGTATAACTGAATTTAGTAAGACTGAGTCTGAGAAGAACACACAAAAACACAAACAAAAAAAAAAGATGACTTGGGGGAGAGAGAACGCTTTTTAGATATTGCATGATAATTGCGGAACATAACATAATATCTGGGTATCTGCGATAATTGGGCCATTATAGTATGAGACATGCCTGCTGATTGACTGACTGACTGAAAGCTTCAATCTCTTCAAATATATCTCTCTGTGTGAATCCGTTAATTCGTTTCGGTAGGGTTAAGAAGAGCAATTAAACGATTTAAAGTTTTGTTTGTTTGTTTGTTTGTAAAAAAGCTCAGCAGATGCCATGATTAATATGTTTTTGAGTAGTGCTTAGCTGCAGGCCAACAACCAACAACTTGAGCCAGTTAACAAGCCTCCGTGTTTCAGTCTCAGCCTCAATTTCAGTAATAGTCTCCGCCAGTTGACAAATTGTTTGTGAATGGCTGCCAGACAAAAAAAATAAAATAAAATAAAAACAAAAAACTGGAACACACGCACTACGGCCGCCGGCATTCGATGATCGGTGATCAGAGAGAGAGAGAGAGAGAGAGAGAGAAGAGGGAGAACAAGAGCGAGAGAGTATCAGAGTGGAATTGATGGTTAACAATTTCTTAAGATTAGCTTGCTGATTACCAATCCAAATGCTCCCGGTGTAAACGTATTCGAAATTAAACTGATCATTAACAATATTGGAGTGGCAAGGAGCGAAAGGGGGAGATTGGTTCAAGCCACAAGATGTACTAGATGATTTTGAGTATTTGTATACTTGTATAAATGGTTTAGTCAAAGCTTTTACAGCAACTTCGATCCTTAAGCGAACAGTTAACAATGAGCTCTGATTACTTGAATAATGAAACTCCACTTAAAAAAGCGCCCCCCGCCAAGCAAAGCTGTTTAAACGAATTAAAAAATCCGCTTAAATATGCATGTAATAAACTTAGTCAATTACGATAACTAATAGCTAGTTGAGCTGCGCTAATCCACAGCCAAGTGTCGGATACCAAACACCTGACATCAACAACAAAACGCAGCTAACCAAAAAAACACTTGACAAGAAAGGCCTTGAAGGAAAAAAAAAAATCAAATAAAATCGTAATAGCAATCGCATTCGGGCAAATGGCAATCCTATTAAGTCAAGGCGCAGCTTTAAGAAATCCAATTAAAACCAGAAAGAAAAAAAAAAATGAAAATAAAAACGCGCAGTAGCAAACAATAAATAAAAAAATATTGCAAGTGACTGTCAGCGAAAAAAAAAAGGAAATAAGAAGAGATGTGCGAGTGGATGGAGTAGGTGGTGGTGTGACTGTGGAGCATAAGTCGTGACAATAAGCTTGATGGGACTTCAGTAGCTCAATCTATGCATCATAATACCACATTAATGAATGACTGAATGACTGACTGACTGAATGAATGAAGCTGCTGATGTGGCTGAAGAGCGCGAAACACTCCAAAGACATTAGCGCACTTCAACACTGCTGCCGCTGCCGCTGCTCCTGTTGTTCCTGTTGTTCCTGTTGTTCCTGATGCTCCGGACCTACATAGAGACCCGGAGCAATTTTACAATCCGTAAGGATAAGCGGAAACGCGGCTGCCACTTATTGAACGGAAGTGTTTTATTTTATCCAAATGCGCGACAGCCAGAGCAAACGAGACGGGGAGAGAGAGAGACAGGGACAATTAATGAGAGATTGATGGAGAGGGAGAGTCTATTGATTGACTGCCAATTGTTGGGGAGAAAAGCTTTCGGGTGTTTGTCAAGTGGCTGCCACAAAAATTGTACAAAAGCCGCCCAGCGCGGTGCAAGCGGGATGGCAACAACCGACGAGAGAGGGAGAGAGGTGACGGTGAGCAGGGTTGCCAGGCTGCTGTCAATTTGCATGCAGTGCAACGCACAAATGAGCAGAATAAATTAAGACAGAACGAAGCGAACAAAGCAAAAAAAAAAAAATGAGCTCAAGTTGAAGCTGCAGCAGAGAGAGAAAGAGAGAGAGAGCGAGAGAGAGAGAGGAGGTGATGATGATGATGATGAGGTGACGAAGGCAGATGAAGAACAAGAATAAGTTGCAGAGGGAGTGGCAACAGGCGCTGACTGACTGACGATGGCCGCTTAACAAAAGACACGTCGGCCAAAGCGAATAGAGGGAGAGAGGGAAAACAACAACAACAGCAAAAAGCGAAGCAGAAAATGAAATAAAAGTTAAACATAAATAAAGATGACGAAGCTTGCCAAACACAGAGACAAAAAAAAATTAAGAGAGAAAGAGCTAGAGGGCATGCATGAACGAGAGAGAAAGAGCAAAAGAGAGACAGAAAGAGAGAGAGTATGGGTTGTGCGAAAGAGGCGCCGGATTGCAGTCATGGCTGGGCCACAATGGCGGCAATGTGTGAATGAGGGCAGAAAAGGCGTTGACGCGCCCTATGGTAACACACACATATGTGCCAATGTGTGTGTGTGTGTGTGTGTGTGTGTGTAAGTATAATTAGCACTTAAGTGCGAGCAAGCAACACACACACACAAATGTGAAGCCAAATGCAAAAGGTAAAGCGCTTTTTGTGTGCTCGTTTTAAATCGCGCGCAAATCGCACACAAAACGCGACCAAACACACACAACCTCGCCCACCGCAGAATGCAGCGCAATTTTAGCAACAAATTGTCGTCGTCTTGAGTGCATTTTAATCGTTCCGTCATTTAATACAACAACAAAAGCAATAACACAATTATAACAACAGCAGCAACAACAACAAAAACAAAATAGCTAAAACGCAACAAATGCACAAGGGGCAGCCAGCCAAGGGTTAATTGCTAACCCACTTTATGCAGAGCTTGGATCACGTTCGCTTAATTAAAAAAAGCTTATAGCCCACAAAAATATTGTACATATGTATGTGTATGTGTGTGTGCTTTATTAAATACGTTTTTATATGTACATATGTACATAGATATACCACCTTCCTATCGTCCTACAACCCTGCCCTCCCCGCCCTTCCGCGCCTTCAATCGGAGAGTTCACAGCGCACAAATTGCTTTATAATCGTCATCAATAAGTGAGTGAATCCGGTGCAGTCATTAAGCCGTTAGCCTGTCATTGCTTTTCAATATAGGTATACAACTATAGTTTCACGTCCATCACATCAAAACTCTATATATATACAATATGGTTTGATGGTGCACGAATATCCCAATTGGCAGCCCCAAATTTCTAATGTACAAATTGAGCAATCATAGAACTTTGTTCCTCTTTCATTGGGGAATATCACTGTTGAGTGATTGATACGAGTTTTGGGTAACGTAATCAATCAGTAAAGACTCAATCAAAGTATTTAATGGTATAACTATGATAAATACAATAGCAACTCGTGTTGTTAAATATGTATTCATTATTTTCGCATTTTGTTCGAAACTTGATTTTAATTACCTGAAAATAATTATTCAAGTATTAAACAAAAACAATTTGATCAGTTATAAAACAAAAAACAAGTAGAACATTTTTTTTTCAAACTAAAAAAAAAATAAAAAATATTACTATTGCATATTTACTGATTAAAACAAAACTGAAACATAATATTCGCCCCGATTTCGTAATTATTTTTGATTTATACATTATACATTTCCATCATTAGATAAACTTTTTAGCTAACCGAACTTGATATTAATTTTTTGATTTTGCTCATTATTATTATTATTATTTTTTTTAACAATAGCCGGAACAAAATGTGTATCCAACGTATTAATATCCCTGAACTGATATTTACGGCCCTTGTTTCCCCTTATTGCCCCGCGCGCATTGCAATCCTTCTACAAATGATACACGTTTTTTTTTTTTTGGGAACCCTGGGTCAATTTCATTGGAAATCAAATGGCCATGGTACGTGTCACAAATTATTAATAATCTACAATAAAAAGTATAATTTCAATTTTAATAATGAGACGCGTGTTGAAATGTGCACAAGGCGGAGAGAGAGAGAGAGAGGTTGGAGATCCTGTGTGCAACAAACAACAACAACAACTTTAATATATAATTGTACTTTATTATATTTGTATTTTTTGTTGGTTTTTTTTTTTTGTTTCATTTCATAAATCATCGAAAAATGAAGTTGCCGTCGCATACTAATTTTATTTTTTATATTATTTGTTGTTTTATTTGTTGTATTTATGTTTTTTTGGTGCCCATTTTGTGGTGCGTAACGGGGGCAGTGGCAGGGGTAACTGGCGCCAGGCGTGTGCAACTGTAGCGCCAGTTGCTGCCTCGTTGCATGCGCGCTCGTCGCCAGTTGCCGTTTCTGCTGTGTTGCTGGTAGTTAAATTTTGGTTGATGTTGTTGGTTTTTCCAACGTGACGCCTGTCAGCTGCCAGCCAAGTCAAGGCATAGTGTGTGCGTGTGTGTGTGTGTGTGTGTGAGAGCCACAGGCCAGACTCAAAACCAGAGCCAGAGCCAGAGTTAGTGGCCCTGGCCAAAGAGTCGAGAGACAATTAAATGCCCAATTTTGTGCGTGTGTGTGTGTGCAGCATGCCCCCGACTCCGCACACCATGCACCATTCGCTCCCGTTGCTTTTGTTTTTCCAAATAATTCATTAATATTTTAATATCGCTCTTTCTATCTACCTAAATATATCTCTCTCTCTCTCTCTCTCTCTCTCTTTCTCTCTTTGGTAATTATGAGGCACAACGTTTTGTTGCCTGAGTTGCATGTGCAATGTGTAAACTTTTAGCTGTGTTTCCTTGTTGCAAGTGTAAGAATACAATTTTTTTACTAAATTAAAAATAAAATAAAAATAAAAAGTTTATTACTTAATTGAACGAACTTTATGCCAGATTTTAGTAAATTTCAAACGAACAATAGGTATGCTCTATATATGTATATACAATTATGTTATCGATAAACCACTCAAATGTTTTTTTTTTTTTGGTTTAAGTGACAATTTAATAGTTTAGCCTAAGCTCATGAAATTGTTAAATGATTTAAACACAAACCTGGCATGTGCATTAATTATTAAAAAGTGGAAAAGCAGTCAAGTTTTGTAGTGGGGGCTGGTCCGTCCAAATAAAATATTAATAGGGTAGGCGTGCAAAAAACCAGACTGACCGTATGTAGCGTGTCTAATTTGAAAATCAAGCGGCTGTCTAATAAAATACACAACACACAAAGTGTTGAGAAACTAATGGATGCAATTTAAGTGCCACAATATGCAAATGCAAATGTGTTTTAGTTCTATCTAACTAACTATCTGTCTGTCTGTCTATCTAACTATCATATTTTAACTGTTAATCGACAACACATAGAGGGGCAGCTACTGTGAACACCTACGAAAAAGAAGAAAACAGATGAGAAAAAATACGTGAAAATGAAAAATGAATTAGTTATTGTTAGTTTTGTTTCAACGTCGTTTTTCCACTGTCTGCACATCAACAACAACAACAACAACAACCAGGTAAAATTGTTGTAGACCACTTAGCCCGCCTTCGACGAGAAGGGCATATAGTAGAGACACGAGCCGGGCTCAAAACAATAATTGTTAGTGCGCTTCGTTTTTTTTTTTTTGTAGTAAAGTAAAGTAGTTAAAATGCCATAAAAGTACATGCTATTAATATATATATATATTTATATATAAATAAATGTATACTACTAACAAAAGGTTGTTTTTTAAACTTGTTTGTCGCAGCAGTGCAAATTAATTTAATTAACTATCGCTAATAGTTCCATTTTCTCTACATATTCACTTTATTATATGTATATACTCTAACACCAAAGGTAAAGAGTGCATAGATTGGGTTTTGCATTAACTAAGAGACTTGAAACTTTGCATATATCTTCGTTTATAGGCTGGTCAAATAAAATGGCAATATTTGGGTTGCTAAGTCCACTTGTGGGCTAAGAAATCGATAAAGTTGATAGCTGAATATCGATAAAAAAACAAAACGGTTTACTTTGTATTGAGAACATACATAGCTACTTTCAAGATCAAAACGAAATACTTTGTTATTGTTATATCAGTGCATGCCACAGTCGGTTGCAACCGACTCATATGCTGTTTTTTTTTTTTTTTGCTTGTTTAATCAGGTTTCAACTATGCTATTTGCTGTTATAGACAAACTTAATTACACTCAATATAGTTGTCTAGCTGTTGCTATTGTTTATGCATAAACACATTTATTAACAACTTTATAGCAGTAGAACAACAACAACGAAAACAACAAATACAAATACAACAAATACAACTTGCTGCTGAACATGAACTCAATGAACTGAACTGAACTAAACTGAACTGAAGTGAAATGATTGACGCATTGTTTGATACATTGTTGCCCGTTTGCCATGTGACACGCAAAAATCATGTCACACATACAACAACAACAACAGCAACAACAACAGCTACAATAATCATCATTCTGTGGCAACGCGCAAAGCTTTTCTTAATGAGGCAACACAAAATTTGCGTGACGTTTGCGCAAATCGACTTGTGGCAACAAAAACCAAACTACTAGAAGCAACTTTGTTGATGTACATAGTATTTATTTACTGTTTGTGTGTGTTTTGCTGCCTTTTTTTCACCTGCCTGGCAATAATCAAACGCATTTGACATTTGGCAGTCAATAAAAGTGTCAGCGCGCATTAGTCGCATTTGGTTGAAACGCGCTTTCTGATTCTGGGTGCAGCACTCAATCCAAAGGGGCAGCAAGGTGGGGCAGCACAGGGTGTTTAGTCAAGGCAAGACAAAAGACAAAGTTACTTAAAGATTGAACAATGATAACAACAAATTTTTGTATTTCAATTAAATGATTAAAACCTGAACCTGAAAAAAAATATGGGTTTTAGGTTTATATCTGGTTTTTTATATCCTAAACCTATAAAATGGAAAATAAGGGTATAATGGTTTTGAGCAAAAGTATATAACATTCAGAAGGTAGCATCTCCGACCCAATAAAATACATATATATTCTTGATCAGCATCAACAGTCGAGTCGATATGGCCATGTCCGTCTGTATGATCTCAGAGACTACAAGAGCTAGAGACTTCAAGCTTTGAATATAAGTATGGTATAGGACATAACGGCACAAGTTTGTTTCAAATTATCGATAACTATTCTGGTTTCCGATATACACATGGAATCGATTACAAAAAAATATCGAATTTGGAAAATGTAAAAATGGGGGCTGAAATAATGGGTAACGATAGAACATTCCTCAAAATATTGTCCAAATCGGCTGAGAAACACCGAAGATATCTTGAAGTTAAGTCAGTTTTTAGTTTTGTTTAAATTGATCATTATTTTAAGCATACTTTAAGGGCGCAAGGAGTAAAATATTCATTGCAACTAGGTTTAGGGTATCTTCTAGTCGGGCTCTCCTGGCTAGAAATTAACCAATTTATAGTTAAAAACTCATATTGTTAGATCAAGATAAATATTTTTGTTAGGCTATTTCTGAGAAAAGATTTTACTTTGAATATTATTATTTTGCTGCATTGCCAATCAAAGCGTTCTTATGTACATACAGTTCGACCTCGCTCAACGCAACTCTCGAATTCTAAACAGCTGTTTTGAAAAGTATAAATTGCAACAATGTACAGATTACAATTTCTTAGTTTTTTTTGAAAACTAAGTAGAATTAGAAATTAAATCCTTATTTATTCAATTTACTTTAGTTTTAATGCTGGCCAATTGTAGTTGGCCAAAGCGAGGTCGTACTGTATTATCAAAACCTAAGCATTTTCAAAACGGAAGCGACTTTAACAAGATGTTTTTTAGTACATTCTCTCGCCAGATCAGATAAGAACGATGCGAATGCCAATATTAAAAGAACGAAGCAAAAGATATGGCACAAAGCACAGATAAGCAATGAGTTTGTCGACTGGGGGGGGAGTGGGGTAAAGGGAAGGGTTTAGTTTAGTCTGAGCCTAGTTAAGAGCAGTTGGCAACTTGCCGCTGCTACACTGCTCTACTGATTAGCTTTAAGGCGCCAGTTGTTAAGACAATTTCGACAGAAGAGATAAAAAAAAACTATATTTAAGACAAAAGGCAAAATGATGCAGAGCACTTCCGTCTCTCTGTACGTCGCAAGCGCCAGCTTATCTTTTTTACCAGAGATAAAAGACAACAATAAAACAGCTGTCGCAAGCGAGTGCGACTGAATGAGCGAGTGCGAGTGAATGAATGAGCGAGTGAGTGAGGTAGAGAGAGAAGTCAAACAAGCGACAACAAATAGACAAATATTTCAAATTCAAATAGAAACAAAAGCAAACACAAACAAAATACCGAAAGACAATGCAAACGCAGACAGAGAACGAGACTAAAGAGATTTTGACAGCGAGAGAGAGAGGGGCAATGGGAATGGGAATGGGCAAGGGAAAGGGTCTTATTAAGTAAATGTAAATGCAATCAAAGTGAACGCAAATGAATCCAACTGAGCCAAAAATGTGGTAGCTTATTTGAGGTGTTTAACTGTCACCTAAGACTTAAGTAGTCAATGATAATGCCCCCAGACAACAACAAAAACAATAGCGACAAGTGGCGCTTGGCATATTTGCCCTTTCAAACAACAACAACAACATCAAACAACAAACCAAAAATGTTGTCAAACAAAAACCAAAGCCTATTACCAAAAACGAAACGAAAAAAAAAAACATAAATAAATAAATGAGAGAAAGGGAAAATATCCTAACCATATAAGCCGGCGAATAACAAAATATTGACGAATTATAAATGCCCTAACTTACATTTAATTAAATTGTAACAGGCTTTGGGTTGGGTTGAATGGCAAAGTGTATCACCTAGCTAATAGAATCGCGCTGTCTTTGGTTGGGTAAGTGTATTTTGTTGTTGTTGTGGTAGACGCGTTTAGAAATCTATTTGCATGGCGCTGGCAGCAAATATTGCACTTCCGTTTCAATGCGATGCCGAAATCCAAGTCAAGCTTGTCTATTTGCTTTGAGCTAATGGAAGCGGCGCTGCTACTCACATTTGGTCTATGCTATGGCAGCTGCCACTGGCAACAGCAACAGCAGCAGCCCACACAACCCCCCTATTTGCCGCACACTGTTGTGTCGCTCTTCTTTTCATTCTTACTTTCTTTCTTTCGGTTTTGGCAACAATGTTCAAACACAACACAACACAACAAAAGGCAACTAACAAAAGCTGTTCTCTGCTTTAACAAGACGATGTTCTTTTGAACGTGTTTGTGTGTGTGTGTGTGGGCGTGGCTGTAACTATTATTGTTGCCCACGCACAGCAGCAGCAGCTGCTGCTCATTTTGATTTTGTTTTGGGAGGAGATCTGGTTTGGGGCCATCGGGGTTTAAGGCTTTGTACAAACGACTTAATCGTTAGATTTGCTCTGCTTTTTAGCTCAGTGTGTGTGCTTTGTGCTGCATGCTACATGCACAGCATGTGTGCCACAGCAGTCTGAGAGAGAGAGACGGGGAAAGAGAGAGAGTATGCCATTGTCCTGACGCCGACATCTCAACGGAAACGCGGCCCTATAATAAATTTGTCTTCAGCTGTCGTCGGCCTCAATTTTCTAAGCATTTGTTTAGACATGCAACACAAAAGCCGCAAGCACAGAGGCTGCGACGGCAAATGTTGACTGCGGGTTTTTAAGGCTGCTTAGCAATAATGTCACCCGCGGCGCAAACCGCCAGGACCCCTCCCCCCCGCCCCCCCTGCTGCGGTCGCATAATCGAACCGCCAGTCAAATGCGGCGTATGCGCAATAAAAGACAACGCCACCAGAAAAGAAAACAACAAAAGCAACAACAACAACAGCAGCAGTTCTTCTTTAATTATGTTGTTAGACGCATCGCTGTCAGGCTGCGTCTTTTAAGGGTCCTTAACGGCATTAAGTAGACGACGAAACCTATCTGCTGTCGTAGCGAGAGAGCCCAGCGAAAAAAAAAGGGGGCGTCTAATCTTGTTTTGTGCAACCACTAATCGCCACTTTGATCAGCTCAGCCTAAGGTCGGCTTTGAAAATTATCTATTTGAGTGTGTATGTGTTTGTATGTGTGTGTGTGGATTAGATCTCTCTGTGTTCGAAAAAACAATTTTCCTTTTACTTAGTCTTTTTGGGGTTTTTTTTTTCATTTTGTGAATGGTCCTTCTTCGCCAAGGTTTTACCATCATCGCCTAATCATTATCTGTCATTTGCCTGACTTTGCAATTTTATCATCAATTTTCAACGTAGTTGTTGTTGTTTTTGTATAGTATTTAGTTTGTATTTTTCATTCGATCATCTGTCATCGGTCTCTTTTTTTTAGCTCTATATTTCTTAGTTTTTTTTTTAGTAAATTGTCTTTCTATTTCTTATGAGAAGAATTATTAGTACACAATTATGAATAATATTTTGGTTGAAATAATATTGTGTTAAAAGCTATTTTAGCCCTAGATCAGATTAGGCTTCAGCTTAAAACTTTCACATAACCTTAAAGCTCTTACGATGCAAAGATCTTCTTTTTTTCTAATAAAACCTTTATAACACCCTTCTCTTCTAAAAATCTGCAGATTCAAACAGTTTGCTTTAAGACCGTTGAAACTTTGAGGCAGCTTTCAAGCATTCAGCCCACATCTGTGGCATCTGGCATCTGGCAACAGTCAGCCATCATCGCATTGTGCCAAATACCAGGGAAATGTTTTTTCTGTTTTTTGCTGTTTTTTTTTTTATGAAAAACTTCGGACGTAAACCGTTGCCGACGAACGGCATGCAATTGTTTTTGCCAGTTTTTCTCTTTCTTTCTTTCTACTTTTTTTTTTTTTTTTTTTTGAATTGCGGAGACGTCAACTTGATTTGAATATTAAAAAATTCCAAAACATAAAAGGTATTTTTATTTGTGATATTTAGTCGCACCTCAGCGACAACGTACTTGCCACCTCTCGTCAACGGTTACACGACAACGACGACGACCAAATTAAGTCAAAAATGTTGCCACCACCATGCCACTAAGTGCTACCTACCCCCTGGCCCCGAAGAGTGTAAACCAGGAACCAGGAACAAGAGTGGTAGTTCTGTCGATTGGGTTGGGTTTGGTTTGGTTTGGTTTGGTTTGGATTTCTTTCATTCAGTTTAGCGTCAGCGTCCCGGTTTAATTTAACATAAAAGCGCGTTTGCCATTAGGCGCTTAAGCCACAAACCACACCGCCATACCGCCGACCCACAAACCCTACTCCCTGCCACACTCGCAACATACCTTTAATGGGGGCAGTGCGCATTGAAATTTATGAGGCATGCTCAGGTTTTTATTAGATTTTAACTAGCCTAATATATAGGACTGGCGCCGGGGTTAGAGTCATACAACTACTGCTGCTACTGCTACTTACAACAGGGCAGGGCTTTGCTACAAAACGTGCAACGTGCTAAAAACATTAAATATGTTAATTAGTTTCAACGCCCCGCCCCGCACCCATGCCCACCGAAAAAAATAGCCAAAAAAAAAAGCCAAAAACCAATAAGCAAACCAAAAAAGATTCAAGCTCAAAAAAAAAAAGAAAAACGAAATGTTCAAGTTTTTAGCAGCGAAACACAAAACTTTAGCTTTTCTCCAACACTCGCACTTCTTTCTCCCCCTCTCCTACTCGGGGTTGACACATTGGTCTAGAGTCAGAAAACAGAAACAGAAACAGAAAACCGAACCACTGAACCACTGAGTGTTTGCCTTAAGTACCACTGGTCACGTCAACTCAACTCAACTCAACTTGACTTGACTCGATTCAAACAAAAAAAAAAATAAGTCACAGCGAAAAAGCTGGAAATATGCTAATGTCCAAAATGCTAATGCCCCGACATACTATATGACAGATGTCTGGGTGCAGCCGCTGCTTGGCCAGGAATCTGATGGCGTTATAACTTTTATCTGCGTGTAGCTAGCTGTACGCAATTGAGGTTAACACTTGCCCCACCCCCCCTCCGACCACACTCAATGCTCGAACTGATAAGACCCAAATGAGAATGTTAAGGCAGCCAACGAAAGGTTTTAGATACGGATAAGTATATGAATTATGAAAACGAAACAGTCTAGGAATGAATCGAGAGAAGCTAAACTACACTTAAATATCAGATGAGATCAATAATTATAATAAATAGAACACGAATTATGCTATATGCTATATACGGTTAAGAACAAGAACAACTTGAAGATATTATTTGTATCTAAGCTAAGAAAAGCTTTATTATAGCAAGTGTTGCCTCGAATAAGTGGGATCAGTTAATGATTAGCTACAAATACCACTTTTTGTTATATGTATCCCTGGTTTTCTCCCAGCCCTCGTAACATTTCTTAACTACGCATTGCGTGTGTGCCAAAATAAAAGAACAAAGCAAATTTGCAGATTGGCGCAAAAGTATGATTAATAGACAGCACTCAAAAACAAAAGGCGGCCAACTCTAGACTTTTAGCCAAAAATATGCAAGCAATTAAAGCAACTATTTCCGGAGCAGCAGCAGCAGCAACAACAACTTGCAACAGCAACAGCAACTTACAACAGCTGCTATAAAGAATCTAAACCAGAAAACTCGCATGGCTAAGCTCATTTGGCAACTGCGGTTAATTTTTTTGTTGAGCAGGCGTTACCCAAGGATGCGCACAGGACACGGCTGCTGTTGCTTTTGCTGCTGCTGCTGCTGTAGTTGCAGTTGCCAGTTTCCTAATCTGCACCACCACCACCAGTACAGACGTTGATCGCAAACTGATGATAGCCAATGAATTTCGGTTTAAGTTTTTATAAAATTTTTATTTTTGTTTTTTTTTTTTTGTTCGATTATTTATTGTAGTCAAGCTGCAGGCAGGCAGATACCCTTTGCACTCAGCCTCAGAACTTAAAGACTTAATGCTGTGTGTGTGTTGCTGTTGCTGTTGATGATGGTATGATGTATGTCTGACTGCCTCGTGTGCCCCTTGGCCCTTGCCATGTATTCTGGGTGCGTGCACTGTTAAGCGTCATGATATACGCTGAGATAGTGAGCGCCGCAGCGCCGCAATTGATGGCATTAGGCATTAGATAAGAAATCAGACATTTATGGGCACAAGGGATCCGGGGATCGGACGGACAGACGGGCTAGTTAGAACAACATCATCGTCATCAGAAGGAGAGGGATATAGCGTCATCATAAATAGCTTAGGGGTTTGTTCAGTTTCAGGGGTTGCAGTTTTTGGCAAAAGAGAGGTCCTCTCATTCGTAATACTCAAGTTCACCTAAATTGGCACAATTAATGGATTGTTAAGTTTGTGCCGAACAAATTTCGATAGAGCATCTAATGAACAGCTTAAGTAACAGCAGAAAAGGAATAATGATGACGACCTAACAAGGCAGAGGAGACACAATAGATTCCCGTTGGGCTGCAAAAGATAGCAACAGGAAAAATTAAGATGTGAAAAAGATGTTTTAAGAGGAAGACAACGAAGACTCAATAACTTCTTTTCTAATGCCTCAAGTTAAGTAGTAGTAGATGTTGTTTCCTAGCTCAGTTCGTTGGATAAGTTAGATATAATAATATTTCACATCATATTCATTTGAAAACTACTATTTCTAATGCAATTTCCCTAAATAGTTTGAATGAGTTCAAGTCTTTCAGTCAGTTAATTGGTTTCCTATTGAAAATTCAAGCAGATAGCCAAAGAGAGAGAGAGAACCACAAGCAAAGGGGCAGGGCGGGGCGCATTTGTTGTCAACTTCAAAGCAGCCTTTCAAGTTATATTTCAGGCAACACCTTGTAAGGCAGATGCAAAGGCAATGGCAATGGCAATGGCAATGGCAATGGCAATGGCAAAGGCGATGACTACCTGCCCGAAACTGACTATGACAGACAAATTGGGTATATCCCATATCTCACATGTGGAAGTTTTGCGGGCCGCCTTTGATTTTCTAAACGAATTGTTTCAAGACAAGCCACAAGAGAAACGGCCAGCGAAGCAGGAGGCGAGATGATGGAACGGGGGAAGCGTGGTGGCAAACAAGGATTCGAAAGGCTTGTCAGGACATGTGAGCTTCAATTAATTTGATTTGCGTTTAAAGGCTGCGCAATGTCGTCCGTCCGGAAATGGAACTCCACTTCAGTTTATTTGTCAACTTGGCTGTGATACAATTTTTTGCGCTTGGCCTGCTGCGCAACGACGGCGACGACGACGACGACGGCGGACCACTTGGCATGGATGAACGGACACAGGACGAACATGAAAAACGACAACGAGAGAACAAGGACAAGCCACTCTACAGATGCCATTTTGAAGATGGCCAACTATGCTTTGAACTATGATGAAACTAATAGCAGCACATGCACACACACACACACACACACACACACACACACACACACACATTCAACAACAAAAAGGTCTTTCCAACAAGTATTTAAACGTCCCGTTCCGTGTTCCGTCATTTGGTTCGTTAGGTCGTTGGACTCCGGCACCGGCACTTGACAACGTCTCGGGCCAGTTTGAAGTGGGCGGCTGCTGGATGGGGTGAAGGTTTAATTGGCATAGCTTTTCTTCTTCTGTTTTTTGTTTTTTGTTGCCCAAAACTTCAGCTTCAATTAAACGCATTAGGCGACACCTCAGACACAACACAACACAAACGCTGAGAGTGCAATGCCAAGTGTCGGGTTGATTTTCATATACATCTACAACTTTTCGAACTCACCCCTAATGCGGTTGATTTCAATATTTAAGGGGTTGCGATTCAGCTGCAATATGGCCGACAAAGCACACACACACACACACAGGGATACTTTTGCATTCATGTTAGACTTGAGAGAGGGAGGCGTTTCACAACGCGCTGGTTTTTTTTTTGTTTTCCTACATGTACTTATTTTTATATTTCCGACCTAAACTAAGTGCATTTCAATGTTATATATGTATTGGGAAACGGACGGATCTATCGTCTGAGGTGGCTAATAAGCATGCAAGCTTATATGTAGCAATATGCAATTATAAGGTGTAAGGGTGGAGCAGGGTGGCATTGAATGGAATCGAATGGAATGGGCTTGGTTGGGGTTGGGGAGTTGTTGTTTGCGACAGCGACTTACTGTTGTTTTGACACGCAGCCAGCGGGCAGCGATAGACACTGAACAAAGGACAAGGGACACGGGACAAGGGACAAAAAGGACATTGCCATGATTGACCTCGGCTCCTCGTTTAACCGCAAAAGACACCAAGTGTTCAATTATAGATTTGAGAGCGACAACAGCTGTTTTGTGGTTACGCATACGATCCGAGACTTCTCTGTACAAAAATTACTTACAGCCACAGCCACAGCCCCCAAAATGTCTTCTCATCCTTATTTTTTTTGTTTTTTTTTTGTCGATGTGTTGGGGGTAGGGGGGAACACACGCAGCGCTTTGTATGTCGGCGCGCAACGTTTGAACTAAGCGAAATTAATGGCCAACACAGGCTACTTAGCGGAGGCCGAGGCCCACGCACACGACGACGACGACGACGACGACGACGTAGCCCTTACGGCAATCGTCGCTGGATGTCTTCTGCGCCGCGCTTGTTCATTGTGCGATTTATGACTTGGCATGCAAAGAGGCAGCGCGCGCGATCAACAAGAACAAGCGCCGCAACGGAAGGTAAAGACTAAGAGAGAGGGAGAGAGAAATATATAGAGGTACAGGGAGGCAAGCAGACATGACAAAACTGCATGGCGCCCGCCAGCGTCGCCATCGCCATCGCCAAACGCCATCATCGACATTGCACAGAGCAAGCTGTGGCAACGGGTGGGCAACAATAACAACAACAACAAAAATAAATAAATAACAACAAAACAAAACAAAAACAACAACAACAGAAAATAAAGCGTCGTCCGTCGTCGACGGCGCTGATCAATAAAAAATGAAAATTTGCGCAGCAGTTGATGAAATTTACGCGATCAGCGTCGGCAAAGTTCAAAAGCGTCGGCCTTGGCGGATGGACAAACTGGCCACCAGGCAGCAGCAGCAGCAGCAGCAGCAGCAGCCGCATCACCATGAAAAAGCCAGGCCGCCAATTTGTTTGGTAATCGCGCGCCCACTGCCCAAAGAAATGAATGGAAACGAAACGAAACGAAACGAAACGAAACGTTGTCGTCGTCGTCGTCGTCATCGTCGTCATAGACGCCACAACCATCCTCCATCTCCGGTCTTATCCGTGGTGTAGAGGCCGGCCGGCTGCGTGTGAGAAGTTTTAGATAAGACCGTGCTACGCTGTGCTGCTTGGTTGCAATACTTCAAAGTGCAGACCGGGGCATAATGCTTAAGCGTTTGGCTGGCTGGCTGGCTGGCTGGCTACGCAAAATTTGCATTGATAAGCCAAGAGGATTTTACTCTCTTACACTTCGAAGTGTGCGAAGTGTGTTAGGTGCTTGCCACAGCTTCCTCTTTGATATACTAGTATGTATAGTATGTGTGTGTGTGTGTGTGTTGTTGATATATGTATATTGATAATGTTCGCTTTGAAGTCAACAGCAACCGCATAAAAACACTACCCTACCCCGTAAGCAGTACCCTCTTATAGCTAGCGGGGGGACAATATGCTTGGTTATTAGAAAATGTTGTAGGAAGTTTCTGTATTTAACTGAATGCATTTCTTAGTGTAACACCTTCTTTTCCGGAACTACCGGACCTCATTTGAAATGATACGAGTTTATTATTCCATTTAGAAAACCCTCTAAACCGAGTTTATCGGAAAAAACATTCATTCCTCTCACACAAAGCTTATCAAGTTTTGTTACACTTTGCCGTTTTCGAACATGTTGGACTTTATGTACAGTGAATATAGTTTATAGAATGTGGATACATTTTTCAGCATCTAGGGCTTAAATAACTAATGCGGTAAACAAAGAAGACGTACAGTACTTACAAATCCATGTTTATCACTAATATTGTTGGTCAATTTTAATTTGTGAAATGAAACAACTTTTTGCATCCATTGCTCACCCGTTGTGGGCGAATCTGGATGGATGTACATGCGTTTTGGCATTTCAGGATCCGCTTTACCAGCGACCATCCAGCGACTGTAAACGAAACGAAACGAAACAAAACAGGAATAGATATAATATTATAAATGAGTTTCATACGTATTCAAACGTATAAAGAACACTTACCTATTATGAAATTTATAACGATAATCATCCGCCGCAACGATATCCAGTAGCAATATGTATTTAGCCTTGGCATCCAGACCCGAAACACGAAATTTCATTTGCGGAAACATTTGTCTGCAAGCAAAAAGAAAGGCAAAATGATGGTCAGTTAGGACGAGGAGATGAGAAGTGTAAGAAGATCAGGCACAAGTCATTTTGGCTTGGTAATCAAATAAAACATTAATCAGAGCGGCATAAAGCCTAAACTCTAAAGCTTTAGTTCTCAGGGAGGCCCACCACAGAGTCAGGGAGAAACGGGTGTTGACTATAAAAACACACACAGATACACACCAACAACATACACAATCATCATCATCATCATTATTATCAGGTTGGAAAAGCAAACAAAACCAACGAAAACTAAACGCGATCTGTTTGTGTGTTGTGTGTGGATGGAGTCCGCGAATGGAGCCGGGTTATCAAGTGGCGCCAAGCCGCAAATTGTTTTCAGCTCCAGACTCCCGATTCCCGACTCCCGACTGCCGACTGCCGCCGACTCACAAAATTCAAATTGGCCCTGCTGCTTGTTGGCCCCTCTTGTTGATTAGCCTTAGTCCATGTTCTGGCCATGTTGGTGGCAATGTGCAAACTCGAAAATTACATGGGGCCCAACAAACCAAACCAAACCAAAACTAAAACCAAACCAACAACACCACTAAACAAGCAAGGCGATCAGTGACCACAGGCTCCACAGGTCTCTGTCTCTGTCTCTGACTTTGACTTTACCCACCCAAGTAAAGGGCTGCACCCTCACACACATACACACACACAGATATACAAAAACACACAAATATGAAAATTATAAGTTTAAGTAGCAATCACTCAATCGCTGCGACTGCGCCTCAACAAACGAGCGCCAGAGCCTACAGCTGCATGTGCCTCATCTCTCATCACTCTTCAGTCTTTGTCCCTCTACCTCCCTCCCGCCCTCTCTCTCTCTCCCTCCTCATTTCAGATCTCAGTCAGATCGAGCGCCAGCGCCAACGTCAGCGCCTGCTCCTGCGCCTCATGAATCAAATTTAACGAACGTCTTGTTCATGTTCACAGATCATCATCAGCTGCGCCTGCATTTTGATAAAAAAAAAATATATAAAAAAAAAAAAAAAATAAAACCAACAAAACGGCCCCCAAACAAGCTCGGGCCAACATTCTGGCAGGCAGGCAGGCAAACAGCTAACAAGCTGACTGATGTCTGACTGCCTAAATGACTAACTGACGAACGGGGACCGAGGGTTGGCGGGAGGGACGGACGGTTTGTGGCCTGAATGCAGCGATGTTTCTATTTAGAGAGCAGCCAAACATAAACTGGGCACTGACTCAAAATTCAATGTGAATCTTTGGCTTGAACCGAGAAACTGAAACTGTGGCCAGCAGCATCAGCAAATGCCACAACAAATGAGAATAACAACAAGTCAAGATACGACCGACTTTAACGTACTATAAGAGTTAATGTTATGGCAAAAAATAACATAACTTGAGTGCTATAATTTAAGTATTCATAATAACAGCATTTGTATTAATAATTAAAGCACATGCATCGCCATTTTTTGGGTTTTGTTTCAATAATTATAAAATGCAATTTGTGATGCAAATATGTAGAAAAGAATATACGTCAAATTGTGGGGATTTTTTTCTCTCCCTATTATCCTTATTAAAAGATTTTTCAAAATAGTGTTGGAATATGGGCAAAGTTTGCAATTAGACAAGAAAAGAAAAGTTATTTTTGGGCTTCATTAAATCAAAACTTATGTTCTAACGTCGGATCTGGAAATTGATTAAATTTCAATAAACTTAACATGAATATCTTTTCTTTTGAATATTGGAATTCAAATTGTAAAACATCAAATCTAACTTAAGTTGCTGAGGCGACTTTTGTTTTTTTCCTTCAACTTTAGTACAGGGTATGCATCCTTCTAGCGCTTCGGGACCTCCGACTCTGACGCTGACGTTGACTCTCCAACGCCAACAACCCAAAAACCCAAGCAGACGTCTTCAGCCTTCTTTGGCTCCACTCTCTTCCACATGCGCACCCCCGTCCCGACCCACCCGGACCCTCTTGCCACATTACCGTACCTCTGCTGAATGCCTTTTTTGACTGCAAATTATTTTTTATTTGCTGGCCAGAAACAAGACTGAGCCTCAGACTGATCCAGAGACCAGCAACTGAGACTGAGGCGCTGAGGCACTGAGACTGAGACACTGAGGCCGTGGCACGTCTGCCTGGTTAGTTGGGTTCCTTTTGGCTGCGTTTCGTTTTGTTTGACTTTTTTTTGCGTTTCGTTGTTGGTTGGATTTTTTGTTGTTTTGTTTTTGGGTTTTTTTGTATTGTGAGTGTGTATGAGTGTGTGTGTGTGTTGTTGTCTTAACTGAATAGCTCGTTAACATTATTGAGCACTTGGCGCCAGTTGTTGGCAGCTTGTTATGGCCATGGCCAGAAACACAGAGCCAGAGAGCCCCATAGCCGCAAGCGCCAACTGGAGCCAAGTTTTGCTTGCTTGCTTGCTTGCTTGGGCCCCAAAACAAATCGGCCCACCACACGCGCAGCCAAACTCTGTTCCCGCTACCTCCCTCTCTTTCATTTGCTCTCTCTTTCTCGAACTGTGCTCGACAACAAAACGATTTGCTCTCGTTTGTGTTTGCGACTCTGCGAATCTGAAGCTGTAGCTTCTATAGCTTTTAGCTGGCACCCAGGCACTTCTTCTTCTGCTTCTTCTTCTTCATCTGGTGCTGCTGCTGCTGCTGCTTCTTCATTATCATGTTCGGCTCCTGAGCTTCGTGCAAATCGTTACGTGTAAAACTTGCACCTTTTGACCGAAAAGTTGTTTGTTTTTGTTTGCCCGTTTTTGGTATATTTATTTTTATTTTTATTTTTATTTTTTAACTGCAAGCGGCAGAGCCCACACATTATTAATTTTTGTTTTTATTGTTTACTTATTATTTTTAATTTTTTATGGTTTTTGTTTTTTTTTTTTGTTGCTGTCCAGCTAATTCAATTTCCTCATATATGTTTGTTGGTCTTTCAAACCGCGCTCTCCGCGCTGGTTTTATTGCCACAGCAATAACGGACAACAACGAGCTGTTAATGTGGCTTGAAAGTGTTTGGCAGGCTACTTGGCACAAAACTCGACTCGACCCAACCCCGGTGTCTAAAGGCCACTTCAAAACCTCGAGCCCATAATTAAGCCTAATTAAGCCGACTCTCTTGCAGTGCATTCCATGTGTGTGTCTGTGTGTGTGTGTGTGTGTGTGTGTGTGTGTGTGTGTGTGTGTGTGTGTGTGTGTGTGTGTGTGAGCTGCCTGAGGTGTCGCTGTTACTCTACACTTACACACACACACACACACACACACGCACACTCGTTTAGCTGTTTCATCGATGCTCGCGTCCCTATTGAGGTTAATGGCTAATCAATTAGCCCTGGCTTCAAACTCTTGGGCCCGGCCCCTGTGCCGGTCCTTTTTCTGTTTTTTTTTTGTTTCGTCCTGAGTGAAAATAAATGCTTTTTGCGATTGAGTTGTAATTGGCATTTTGACTCAAGCAGAGAGAGATAAGCGGCTGCGTAACAGATAAAGAAAAATGCTGCTCGAATTACGTAATAGATGGGATCAACAAACAGTCCAGGGAGTATTTGTTGGTTTCCTAGTAGTTGCAACTTTAAATAGAAGGAAATGACAATGAGAGAGAGAGAGAGTGAGAGAGGTAGGGAGGGGCAGAGGATGAGTAACTATAATGCACTTTATTTATGTTTAATGCTTGTTTCAAGCTCGCCTTAAGTAACACGTTAGCAAGTTCTCAATAAATGTGCATTAGGTAGGGAAGAGTGAGGAGGAAGAGAGGGAACAATTTGCCTCTTATTGTTTCTGTTACAGAATATATTATTTAAACAAAAACTAACAGAGATCATCTGATTTCCTTTACTTTTATTAAAACGTCATTTGAAGTGGCAAAAGTAAAAGCTCTTTTCTTTTCCTGTGCCTTATTGGCTTTCTCCCTGAGTTCATAGAACGAACCTTTTAGGTTCGAAAGCTGAAAAGCGTTCTCATCAGTGCAGTGACTTTATTTGTTAATTCGTATATGAAACTATAGTGGGGAACATGAATTGAACCTCGAAAATGATTCGGAGCAATTTCCTGACAAAATCCTCTACTAGCTTAATACAGTTTTTCCTTATAGATTTCATTTGATGCGCTTGCACCTGACTCGAATAGCTTTTATTTCATATAAAAATTCCACCGACTTCTCAATTCCAGCCCGTTAAGAAGAGACAGCATTAGAAAACCCCCATACCTCAAGGTTAACGTGAAAGAACTTTTCTATGATTTGCCAAATTTAAAGAATGCTAATGGAAGAGATTAAGTCCTTGATGTGAGGAGTTTTTCTTAGGTTAGGTTAGGTTAAAACGACTGACCCTCCCAGGTGAGTGTCACACATAGACCGCAGAGGGTTCTTAGTGGAGTCGATGGTTGGAGATGGTTAGGACTTTCTCAGTGTGAGAGGTCCTATGGAGTGTGTGTGCTTCGTGCAAACGCTAGAAGCCTTTTGGGTTCCTGCCTGCTGGCTCCTCGAGTGAAGCTAGAAAGGGAAGCGTTCCCTTGATACCGGGATCCTTGCATTTCCTCCATTCGCAGTGGTCTGTCATTAGACACACAAGCCTTTATCTCAGCTTGAAGTTCTTTCGTAAAATAGAATTAAACATTTAATTTGAAATGATGTATCACTTGATATCCTTGCAGTAGTTCGTTTACCAATAGATACCAAAGGCCTACTCACTAGCTAGCTATCTACCGCCTCTGAAGTGTGTCTATTGAAGAGCCACCTGTGCATTTTTAGTTGGAGAAGGTCGAAAGGTTGCAGCGTCTGCAACGCTGCTGCTGACTGCCATAGAAGCGTCAATTGTCAATGCTTTATCTGTTGGTCAAATCAGACAGCAGCAGCCCGAAACATCAAAAAAAAAAGAAGAAGAAGAAGAAGAAGATGCAGCCGCAAATGTCAACAGCTGTGTATAGACAGCGGTATGTGGTTGTGTGTGTGTGTGTTAGAGAGAGAAAGCAAATAACAAAAGGCCAAAAAAACAAACAACAAAAGAAGTTTCTTGCAAAACGCAGTCGATCTGTCCGTTTTGTTGCGTTCCGTTTGCCGAAGGTTTGTCAACAAGCGCGCGGCGATTAAAGTAGCACCTGCAACCGCCAATGGTAGTGCCATCAATGATGTCAACAACAACAACAACAACAGCAACAACGGCAGCAAATGTCTGTTGACAGTTCTTCTTTGTGACAACAAAATTGTTTGTTGTCGAGTTTTGTTTTTTTTCTTCTGGTTTTTCGTTTAGCGAGGGAGCGCTTTAATCTTTTTGGGCAAGTTTGTCAACACATTTTGGACAGGCATTGCATATTTGCCGCAAAACTATCGATAACTCAATAGGGGTGCATATGTTTAACATAAGGATTACAACGCTTTACATTTCACTAAACAAAAGAAACGTTACGAAACGTAACGAAAAAACTTACAAACAGATAACGAAAGAAAAACGAGCAACAGCTGTCGGCATTTAATTTGAATTTTATTGAATTTTATTGAATTCCAATTGCATGCAAATTATTTTTGTGGTCAACACAATAACCCCAACTCCATCTCCCCCTAACCCTTTTTTGTTTTTTTTGTTTGTTTTTACAAAATTTATTTGACAAATTTCCAAGTTGCAATTCAGCATTAACATCGACATCGACATTAACATCGACAACATCGTCAGCGCCAACAGCAGCTGCATCCATAAAGGCTGATTACCCACAGACACAGTTAAGGATCACAGGTTGCACAATGGTGGTCGGAGGGTGAGAGTGGAAAAGGGAGGTGCTGTTAGGGGCATCAAGGTAGTACCAAATTAGTTAAACCAATAAACTGACAGCGACCGCTTACGTCTGGTTATATGCCATATTTCAAGTCCATATAAGAATAAAACAATTTATGAAGGCATAACAACAGCCCCTGCCCCAAAAACAAAAAAAAAAAACAAAAACCAAACCAGCATGCAGCAAAACACACGTCCTGCCAGTGATCCTACTGCTACACACACACACATACCTCTGACCTCTCTACCCTGCGCTGGCTGTCAGTTAGCGGCAACGCCCACAAGCCTCGTCTCTCAGTTTAATTCAGAGCCAAGGCCCAGAGCCCGAGCTCGTTGTGGCTCAAAATGAATGGCCATGTCATTAACCGGGCTCACAGACCCAAAGACCACAAACACAAATAGAAAGAGAGAGACTGAGCGAGGGGAAGGGGCACAAGGGGGGATGCCTTAACATAAACCTAAAATGAAATAAGGAATAATTTGAAAAAAAAAAAAACAAAAAACGAATTTGAGAAAAACACACAAAAGTCCTGTTGTCAGGCTAGAAGCTTGTGTGGCGCTAGAATTGAGTGCTCAGCTGTCCAAGAGCACTGTGGGAAATTCTCAAAGGTCTCAACCCACCCCCCATTCCCCTCCTGAACGAACATAAATATCTTTCAATATATAAATCAAATCGCATGTAATTACAATTTGGAGGTTTAATTACGGAAAAATGCGTGAAACGAGCTGAAGAAGAAGCAAAATGCTCATTAATAGTACTAGAACACAAGGCTAGGCCACTCATCATATAGTCGAATTCCAAATGCCCTAACTAAACGAATTTATTCAAGGGTTCAGAAAATTTTGTTTTATGTTTAGAAGAAGCAGGCATTATTCGTAGTTAATGGACATGTAAAACATCTCTCGCTCTCTTTTGCCCGCTCTCTCTCTTTCATTTTTGCGCTCTTGAAGTTTTTTTTTCCGTTGTATGTATTATTCTTCCTATTCCTCTCGATCCTTCAGTCTTAACCTCGATTTCTCTTTCTAGATTGAAATTCTTTTTTCGCTCTCTCTCTCTGCCTCTCTTATTTTCTCTCGCACCCTCTGAACGAATGACTTTCGCTCTCTTTCTCTTTGTTTTCCTGTCTTTTTCCTGATCTTTTTCCTTCTCGCTCTACGGCTCAGTTCTGATTTCCTACGCAGCGCCAAACCAAAAACGAAAACTCAAATACCCGCTTTGATAAAGAGTGTTAGTTGGGCAGCCAAAACATGATGTCAATGCTTATCAGAGTCGATAAGATTTTGGAAAACAATGCCGTTGGGGGCAGTGTGGCATACTGCAGCGGCAGTTGTCAACAGGCGATCGTGTTTAGTGGCAGGTTCAAGCGACGACGCACATAACTCAGTGAGTCGTCAGCACAATTTATTGATAAGTAGGAAACAAAACGTTACAATCCATCTCTCTATTACTCTCTCTCCCTTTCTTAGAAAGACATCCCTACGCAGACTTGTCTAACGGTCGAAAGCAGAAAACCCGTGCTGAACCCGTTGGCCTCTTTGAAGTTTTCGATTCGTTAATCTATTGTCGCTTCGGTCTCCGATTGGAATGATTTTCATATTTTTTCCTTCCTTAAGTTGATTTGTTTGTTGTTTAACTTAATTGTTATGAATTGAAATGCAGTTTCTAAAGCGATAAGCAGCGACATTATAGTAAAGTTACATTATGTTCAGATTTGAGGAAATGGATGAAATCTTAGGAATTGGAAGCTGGAGAGTTGGGGGTAGGCCACGGGTCATGCGTTGTATGCAGTTTGCGGCTGGCTTGTGGCGACTCTCGGTTTCGGGGTGTTGATTTATGTGGCATTTGTTGTGTCAGTTTTGTGGCAGGCCGAAAATGTGGCATTAAGATCTATGTGCGGTATGATGTGATTTATTACTTCAGAGATAACTATTTGAAAAGATATAGTAATTCGAAGCTATCAAAAATTTGGATTTGTATTAATGTTCAAAATAAAAAAAAAGCAAGTGGACGCAACCGACTGCTGTATACTCGGACACCTCTATAAAATCGGATTCGGCAGGGGTGCAGATCTTTTGGGTTTATCACCAGCTATCTTGCTACCAAATTTCTTAGCTCTAACTCAAAAGATAAACGCATACCAGGTGTTATGAAGGCGGTATGTCTGGGCGTAGCACTCAACGTTTTGACCAAGTTAGTTTGCTTTGTTTTAGACCTATCTCCTTAGCAAATTTGATAAGTGTAGCTGTAAGGTTGTGGGACGTTTGTGGATTTATCGATGTTCAACTATCGAATTTACCGATTTCCACAGTCCCCACTTGACGAAGAATCCCAATTTTGACACTTAATCTGTGCCGGCCATAGGCAAACATATTTGCAAAGTTTCAAGTTTCTAGATTGAAGGGTGTCGAAAAACGTTGGGTTACAGACATACAGACACTTTCTACTTTATACATTGTACAAAAACATTTACCTGTGGCAATATTCCCAAACACACACATAAATATAAAACAATTAGATTATTATTTTACTCTCATATTTAAGCTTATTACATGGCCGCCACAATTTACCCCATTTTCCTACTGCCCCCAATACCTCCATCCCGATCCCGTAATGCATTGCTCGAATCCGAGCACATCAAATGGCCGTCGCTTTTGTTTGTTTGATTGTATATTGTATATTGTTGTTGTCGTTATTCGGGGTTTTTATTTTTTGTCATAATTGCTCATAATTGCGGCTGCTGCTGTCAAGCACACACATATGTAAAAACACACACATATTCATATACATGCGCGCCATTTTTGCTCAACATTTTGGCCGTCGCGTCGTCGCCATCATTTTCGGTCAATTGACACAGACAAACAAAACATACGACGCGACGGCAACGGCAACGCTCACAGATTGCACACCCTGGCCTCGTTCACCCTCGCCGATCAACCCCTTGGTCATTGCTCTGCCCAAAAACAAACACACACACACCTATAAGCACTCGTTAACACAACCAAGAAGTTCTGCACACATTCTTTGCACTCGCTCTCTCCTTCGCGCTCTGGCTCAGTTGACGGCCGCACGCAGTTCATTTGGGCTGCATGTGGAGAGGCGCGTATGCGCAAGTGAGACAGCCTACGCCCCCGCACAACAGTTTTTTTTTTGTTTTTTTGTTGCTTTGCTTATGCATATTTGCATGTGACTGTGTGTGCTGGCATTTTGCTTTGTTTGCGTGTATGTGCTTTGCTTAATTTTTGTTTTGTCATAATTTTTGTTGTTGTTGGTTATTGCATTGCTGCCGGTCAGTTTCTGGTCTTATTGTTGCTTGTCCTGTGCCCAGCGCGCTCGCGCTCGCCCACGCTCTGTCTCTTTCGCATTCTATCTCCGCCCATCGTCACATGTGTTTTGCTCATTTCATTACACTTGTCACGCCGTCGACTGCGACTGCGGCGGCAACGGCGACGGCAACGGCAACGGCGACTGCGATAGCGCTGGCTCTTTTGCATGCAAAGCAGTTGTTTGGCTGTTGTTGCTTTTTGTTTCTTTTTGATGATTTTGATTTGCCAGTTTTGTTGGTTTTATTGTTGTTTCTTTTGTTCAATTCGCTTTTCGCCGCCGCCGTTTAATGCTACTTGTCGCTTATTAACAGCAATTTATTAATAATTTTATTCGGCTTGAATTGCCCCCTTTAACCCACCCTTTGCTCGTCTATCACTCTCTCTCTCACACACAAACGCACTCATACCGTTTTAATATGCATGCCGGTGGCTGCTTGCGTTGTGTGATTTTTCGCACAATAATCAAAAGCCACAAAACAGCAACAACAACAACAACAAAACCAAAACAAAAACAACTGCAATATTTGTATGTCAATATGTTATTGTTGATATTGGTTAATATTTTATTTTATTTTATTTTTTTTTTATCAATTTTGATTTTGTTGCACACGCAAAACTTTAATTGGAAATAGAAACAATTTAATACAATAACAAATATTGATAATAATCATTAAAAATGTTTTTCAACAATGTTGACAATAGTGCATTATTGATATTTATCTATAATTATGGAAGTTTATTTTGTTGAAATAAATCACTCTAATCAATAAAACTTAATAGTTAGTTCAATAAACAATATACAAACGATAAAAACGCGATATACCGAATACTGTATCGATAAATTGCTTCAGGAAATCTTAGGTATTATGGTTTATACTATATTCTTTGATGCGAGAAAGCAGTTTAAAGTTTAATTGCTTACCACAAAAAATAAAATCATGATTTTATTTAAGTTAAGATTTTTTTTAACACATTTAAATTTTACTAAAAATTTCAAATATTTATTTTTGTAACATTTGAAAACTTCAAAAAACTTTTTTTTAATCAAAAACAGTCAACCGCTTTTTTGAAAAATATATTTGGAATGGAATTCTGTAAAAAAAAAATTGTATTTAAAAAACTTTTAAATTAAATGAATTTATTGTAAGTATTTGAATAAAATTACAAACTAAATGATTGTTTTAACAAAATAAAAAAATAACAACATAAAAAAACCTCGATAATTTCCAAATTTGGAATTTCTTCTTGTTCACACTATCGAGGTTTGCCTGTCTGTTGCCTTACATTATGCTAGACTTTTATAACAGTTTATTTTCTAATATTTTACTAGCTTTGCGTTTGTAGTTTTAATAGTAATGTTAACTCATAGAGATTGAAGATCCTAAAGTTAACCAAAAAAAAAAATGCAATTTATCGAATACAGTGAACGCTCAGCAATAAGATTCTTTCAGGAATTAGAAACTTTTTTTTTTACGTTAATTTATGATGAATTTTTGTTTATTGTGTTTTCACTTGGAAACAGTTATATAAAACTGTAAAAATAAATCATGATTAAAAGATATTTAAAAAATGTTAGTTTTTGCCCATTTTTGTTTGAGTAAAATATTATTTTTTTTCTAGAATGATGCTTACAAATTCATTTGTAATAAAATAAGTCAAACCCTTAAATCATTTCTTCAGCAGAAAAAGGCAATAATTTTAACATATTTAAACTACCCCAGGACCAACCAGAAACACCTATAACTCGTCTTATATCTTACTTTTCCTACTACTTAACACGATTGAACTGAATTATTTGGAATTTTCAAATTTTTGATTAAGCGAGAAATTCATGGAAACAAATCAAATTGTCAATTGGTAAGGATAAATAATTCTCGGGCAACTCCAAATGTATTGACAAAAATAAGAGAAAATCATATTCAAAAGTATCTCATAGATACACGAAAGAAAGAAAGAAAAAACAGCGAAAGATTGCGCATGTCAAAGAAATAATGTATATATATATGTAAAGATATATACAGAAGGACAGATAGAAAGATAGCTAAAGTAGTGGGCGGGGGGCAATGAGAGGGCCGCTGTTTAAATATTTATTGCCGCGATTTAAATATTTTTTTTTCTATTTTTTTTTTTGAAAAGAGAGAATAGTGGAGTGGCTGTTTTAGGGGCGGTGGGGGGGTTGGACGGTCTCATTTTCTTATTTTTAATTAAATTGTGCGTCAAATGTTTTTCAAGCTCGTTGATTTGCCCAGAAATGTCGACTGTCCTTGGGTTGGTGGGTGGTGGGTGGGCGTGGTTAGCTGCGTGTTGGGCGCGCTGTCAATGTTTGCTTGGCAAAGTGTAAGTAATTTATGCGCATTTAGCGCTCAAGTGAGCTTAAAGCAAAGCCAAAGATAAAGAAAACGCTTAAGAAGCCAATGCGCGTGGCGGACGGGGAGGGGAATTCAGTGTAGTGTGCGCAAAAGTAGACAAAAATTTAATTGAAATATAAATAGCAACAGCTTAAAACTTGAGTATATATACATACATATATAGTATAAATAACACCAAAGCGGAGTAGAACTTAGTTATGTGGCTGGCCACGCCCACTTGTTTTTTGTTGTAGAAGGGTGTAGGGCGCTCCCACACAGAGATTTAATGTCTAAATTATGGTGCAGCATGTGTAGCATTAACGCTTCTCTGTTTGCTTAGAGTCCAATATGATGCCACAAATGTTTGGGAATGATCGCAATGACGATGACGATGATGACGGGGGGCAAAGCGGTGGATGCACACAGCCGCACATCCGTTTAAACCGATCAACAAGATGGCAAAAAAAAACAGGATGATGGTAGTATGTAGCTGGAAGGGTAAGAGGGGCGGGAAGAGTAGTTGTTGACTGAGGACGTGGCTGTGGCTAATAACAGTCATCACACACGTCAGACACTCATAAATCCTCAAAGTCAACAAGGCACGCTGTGTCGACGGACAACGGGTGTAAAGGCAAAAGAGAGAGAGACAGAGCGAGAGAGAGAGGCCGAAGCGAAGAGGCTATGAAAACAATCAGATTCTAAACGAGCTGCGTTTAAAAGTTGTTAACAAGCCAAGACGAAGAGCCAGGCTGTGTAGCTCAAAGAGAGACTTTTCTAATAGCAGTAGAATGTCCCACACACAGTGCCAGGCATCAGTTTGTATACCACAAACAAAAAAAAACTGCCCACAGACAGAAAGAACAACAACAAATAAAACAAAGAAGAAGAACTTGTTGTGTTCTTGACAAGATATTACAATGATTTCGCTCTCTCTCTCTCTCTCTCTCTCTCTCTGTGTGTCTTTCGTTCCATTCATGGGTGGTGGCTGCTTGTGGTGCTCAATGTTCAATGTTCATGTTTATAAGAATAATTCTTATTTATGATCGAATTGAGATAAGGCTTGCTCTCTCTCTCTCAATCACTCTCTCTCTCTCTGTCTCTCTTTCTCTCGTTGTCTTTTTTCGGAGCCGTGTGTTTAAATAAATCAAATCAACACGATTCGCAGAAAACCAAACCACGTTCATCCTCCGGTTTCCTTTTTTTCCTTTTTGCCTCTGATAAGGGCCCCCAGACGCGACAACAACAACCTTACCAAAAATCGCAATAAAATAAAAGGCCCAAACATACATTCGCGCATTGCAGGGAAGCTGAAGAAGATGAAGGAGGATTTGCGTGGCACCTGTTGCGAACATTTTGAATGCCACAAAAAAAAAACACGGCTGCAACCTCTCAAACCGAGATATGGTTGCATTGATTTTGCATTGGTTAGCTTCAACGACAAACAAGAGTTCAAGTTGCATACGAAATCAGTTTAGTTGGGACGACGTACCGGTACAAAGAAAATATCTTTGTGGGTTTATACTAGGGATTTAAGGGAAAATAAAACAAGAGCTCAAGTTTCGATTCGTAGATATAGGGGAGAACTAAACTTGAAATCTTACTTCAAATGAGCTAAAAAATACTTGAATCAAGCGTTAAGGTTCTGAAATTAAGTATAAAAGAAATTGAGTCAAGTTGAATTCCAGGAATATTAAAAACGAATAAGAATTTCTTGATTTAAGAACGGTTTCTTAAGTTGGTTTCTTAAGAACTTTTGTGGTTTCGTTACCGTAGAAATGTATTACATATATGTAATTTCTTTGAGTGTTTGAGAATATGTTTCAGTGTACGTTTTCTTGTTGTTGTTGTTGTTGTACAAAGTTCTTAAGGACTGCTGGCGCTTTGAGCTTGTTACTTGTCGCATTGCGTGCCATTGTGCCCGAGTTGTTGGCGTCAGTTGTGCTCAAGGACTCTCGACATACAACTCTGGCACGAGATCTCCGGCTGACGACAACGACGCTTGTTATGACTTTTGAGTTGTGTGTGCTGTCATAAGGCCTAAAAGGACGAAAGCGAACACACAGTGAACAGTGAACAGTGAACAGTGAACAGCCAGCGGGGCCAACAGCCGCTCTACACGCATATTTCTTGCGGTTGCCGGTAGACTGAATAAGGCAGCAACAACAACTTACAACTGCTGCCGTTTTTTTTTTTTTTGTGTTTTTTGTGTTTTTTGTGCCTTTGCTGTGGGACTTTCTTGCCCAAAGCCAAAGTCTACAAAAGGTGTTGACCAAACAACAGCAGCAACAACTGGCAACTGGACACAAGGGGCAATCGGGTACACGCGTCTTAACACACAGAGCCCCAACAACAACACAGAGAGACACAACAACAACAACAACAACAAAATAGTAAGTAAAAGAAGAGCAGAAAGCAACAACAACAACAACATCAGCAACTTGTAGTCAAACACGCTGCTGTTTTGTGGAAGGTGTCTGGGCAGCACCGGTCCGAGTCCAAGTCCCAAGTCTCCAGCCCCGTTTTGCCAATACCAATGCCAATGCCAAAGCCAGAGAGACAGAGACTCGGAGTCGAAGCGAAGTCGAAGCGAAGTCGATGCGAAGTCGATGCGAAGTCCTTTGTTGGCCTGGTTAGCGCATAAAAAACGTTATAAATAACACGCTCGAGCATTTAACGCGCCAAACATGTGTTCCACTGTCCAATTTGTGGTATGTTTACTTTTCATCAGCCAACGGCACGGACGACAGTCAATTGTAAGACTAAAGCGAGAGAGAGGGAAAGAGGGAGAGACGGGGCGGGTACTGGAGACAACGTGTTAATCGGACGGATCGACAGACGAAACAGCAACAACAAACAACAACAAACACGTCTTCAATCTGCACTTAACTGAAAAGATGCTTTCAATTTTGGCAATTAACTAGGAGATCTTGAGTTACGGTTACTTTTGAGCTTTAAGCTCAGTCTTTAAAGCTTGAGTATTATGACATAAGGGGATATTCTAGCAATTTCTATGTTCTTGTTAGTTTCTAGGGGACAACTCGTTACTTTTTCTTTATTTCTAGTTGGCAAAAGCCTTAAGCTTTTTAAAAGGCTTTGCGAAAGCTCGACTAGGAAACACTAAAGAACTCTCGACCTCAAAGTTCGAAATCTCCGGTGTTTCTTAGCCGACTTTGATGAAAATATTACAGAGATTCACTATTTTCTCGCTTGTTTAGAAAACACTATACGAATTTTCCCAAATCCAAAGTTTCTTGTTATCGAAAGCGTTTCGATAGTTGACAATAAACTTTATTTGCTCTTTTAGCTCAGGGATAATCGCAGCGCTCTCATAATTAATAATAATTATAAATACTTTATGGGGTTGGCGGTACTACCAGCTGACAAAACCAATAAAGCCTTATAACCCAGCTCGTTAAATAAGCAAATAATCTGCTTTACTGTAATATCCACCTTGCTTTTGTTTCGTCATCATTTCGTTGAATAGGTCTTGAAAGATTCTCAGGAGTGTTTGAGGAAAATAGAAAAACTTGGACCTTACCGGCCCTAACATACCGGTCCAACATTTTTCCCAGCTAAGCGACGGGTCAGGGCATATAATCAAACTGATGAAAGTCCTAACTTAATCCGACAACCTGCAGTGTACGTAGCTTAGGGCCTTAATTAAAGTTAATCCAAACCCTTATTCTGATTGTAATGTCAGGATCTAAGTACAAGCCATTTGTCTGTCATTTTGTGCGAGCTGCGCTTTAGCTCAAAGCTCTTCCCGAAAAGCTTCCCCCAAATAAAAATGAAAAAAAATGAAAATAAACAGCTGATCATACGGGCGATAATAAGCCCAACGAGTGAAGCGACGACAGGCAAACAAGGCAAAAGCCCAGCGGCTCATGATAATAAAATGCAGATACGAATGTCCGTAAAGGTAGAAAACGGGGCCTACAAGGGACGGGGGCAGTCAACTGATGGATGCCTTTTGGGTAGCGCTCTATGCAGCGCCTCAGTGGACAAGGCAAACAAGCCGAGAAGAGAAGAGAAGAGATGGAAGGCACCAGATGAAAAGGTAGCACCAGAGACAAGACAACAACGTGAAATGCGAATTGAGAATTGTGAATTGTGAATGTGGCTTACCTGGCGCTCCAGGCCCATTATTGAACGATCCTCGGCATCGGCATCGGCAGCAGTGAAGCAGCCAGAAGCAGAAGCAGCCACAAAAACAAACAAACAAACACACAAACACACACAAACACACACACACACACACACACACACACACACACACTCGAACAAACAAGGGAAGGGCTGCATGTTTGCTTGATGGCGCATAAGGATGAGGGTTGCTGGTTCGATCGCTTGTACAGCGTAGGGACAACAACAGCAACAGCAGCGAGAGGGGCAACGGACAGAGGTACAGCTGACCGGCTTATAAATAGGAAGAAAACTCAACAAAGCGTCGGTTTTGTTGTCGTTGTCGTTGTCCCTGCTGGCAGCAAACAAAGCGGCCCGGCCAAACATGCAGGACATGCCGCAAAGGGAGTAAAACGAAGCGAAAGGAACGAACGAACGGATCAAATGAAATGCAAAAAGGAACAAACAAACAAACGAGAGCGAATGCGGATTTCCAATCGACCTTCTACTGAAGACGTTTCAGGCTGAGTGTGCAGCGGCTTGTTTGCCGATTTTACTTTGTTGTTGGATTAACTGTCGGCCTTAAAAGAGAGCGCTGCTAGGCGCCGCAGCCGCCCGAACAGGTTCAGCGAGATAATAGAATGAGCGAGAGTGAGTCGGGTATAATTGTAAGCATAGCAAATAATTGAATTGAACTATAGCTCTTTGCCGTGTGCACGTATACATATGTATGTGTGCTGTTTGACCTTACTCAGGCAATTTCCTGTTCGGTTATTATAATTAGCAAGCGTATTTGTGACGAGTGATTTGTCAAACGTCCGTCGGCATTGGTTAATGACTTGTGAGCGGTGTATTGTGTTTCATATGTTCCTTAAGATCATAGAAAAGGTTAAATAACGAGCAGCAACTAACGAAAGTAAAGAAACGAGTAGAACGAGCGAGTAGCTTTAAAGTGTCAAAGAATCGAGATCTCTCCCTCTGTCTCGCTCTCTCTCTCTCGCTCTCTCTCTCTCTCTCTCTCTCTCTTTCTCTCTCTGTCTCTCTTTCCCTGGCTGTATCCCTGCTGATTGTGCACTTGCACTTCCGTTGCTGTGGCATTGACTGCATTGCTGCTGTGCTGTGTTGTTGTTGTCGTCGTGCAACGTGCAACAAAATAGCAATTGACAAATTATGGACAACTAAAAGTAATTACATACGACGAGGTGCACACAAAAGCAGAACGAACGATGAGATGAGATGAGACAGACAGACAGACGACAGCGGACGTGTGCGGACAACACAGAATAACGAGTTCTCAACGCGTTAATAGTACAAATAATCAACGAGTGCAGCCAACAACAACAACAACAACAGCAACAACAGCAACACTGTCAACACTAAACATACACTTTATATTAATTGTTTTTATTAACACGCTCGTTTGCTGCTGCTTTATTTTTATTGTGCTACTTGCTGCGGCTCGGCTCACAGCCACAGCTGAGATTCATTAATAATTCAAAAAAAAAATTGCACATGGCCGGCGGCAGCGCAGTCGCGCAGCGGCGTGTAATCGAGTTGTTAACTCAAAGTGACAACGAACGCGGCAGCAGCGACGACAATTAAATGCAGTCAACACACGATCACACCAAATGCAAACAGCTCTAAAGAGAGCGAACGAAACAAAATTTGAACGAAAGAAAGAAAGAGAGAATAACTTGTCGCTCTGCTTGCTGCAGTTTAAGTTGCTGTTGTTGTTGTTGTTGTTGTTGTTGCTATTGCAATGGCATTAATGAAATCAACACTTGCTGTCGCACGGCAGCTGAGCTTAGCTGAGCTGAGACGCACGCAAGCCAGCTGTGATTGCTGTTACTGTTGTTTGTTGTTGTTGTTGTTGGGCTTTTATTTGGCAGCAGCAGCTAAAATATATTTCGCGCCTTTTGTTGCTTAACAATTAAAATCAACAACAGCAAAAGCTCAACTTCACACTCAATTTACACGACGCAGACAAACAAAAAAAAAAACAACAACAACAAAACACATACACAGACAGCAGCAAAAATGCAAAGTTTTAAAACTGCTGTTGCGGCTGCATTTTGTTCATTTTTTGAGCGCGCACCACAACCCACCCACCCACACAAACAAAACATTAAGCTTTTGTTTGGCGTTAATTGAGTGCACGAACATACACACACAAAAACTCACGGAGAGAGAGAGAGAGCGAAATTGCAAACAGCCGGCAGCCGACGCATGCAAAAAAAAAGGCGTAAAGCTAAAAACAACAAATGCACCAGCAGCTGGTTATGCTGTCGTTGTTGTTTTTGTTATTGTTGTTATTTTAGTGCCCAAGTAGTTTTGCAGCTAAAGCCAAAGGTAAGCGGCATGAATGAAAACTGATAGCGCACGTCATTGACACCTACTACTACTACTGCACACAAACACTCACATACTTAAGTAGCCCAATTGTGGGTGGAAGAAGCAGGCGTCAAATTAAGTTGAGCTGGAACTTTGAAATATAAGATAAAACGCGCTCTCTTCTTGCGCGCTCTTATACTAAACGTGTGTGTGTGTGTTTGTGCATTGTTAGTGGTTTGTTCTTGTTTTGCGTGCGTGCGTGCGTAATTGCTTTTAACGTGCACTTTTTTAATTTTCTTCTTCTGTTGTTGTTCATGTTACGCTTTTGTTGCTGCTGCTGCTGCTGCTGCTGCGTGTTAATTTCAATGGAACGTAGTTTTTCCAAGCTGCTACATACATATACATAAATTTGATGATATTATTTCCCAGAACAAATGAATTTTTATTCATAAATTTTCAAGTGGATACAATAAATTTTTGTGTTGCCCAAAAAACAAAAAACATCGCATCAGGCAATCATAACACGCAGCGCAGTTAAAAAACATACGTAACGTTTAATATTTAACTTCTTCTCAAACGGTTTGTGCTCCAGAAAAGTATTTAATAAGTAGGCACACACATACACACACGCATACACATACACATACATACACATGATCGTGTGTATAAATATATGTATAAGCGACAATAAAACGAGAATAAAACCAAAAAGCGTCAGCTCATCAATTTTAGCCACTTAAAATTCATAAAGCGTTTTCATCAAACAACAGACACAAAACGCAAAGACAGAGAGAGAGAGAGAGTGTGAGAGAGAGAGAGGGAAGGAGGTAGGCAAGAGGAATGGTTGTTGTTGTTGTTGTTGGCAGCAAGGCGCACAAAAATGGAAATCAAAATTTATAATTGACACCAACATAAAATAGAAGAAAAAAACTCTCAACATTTGACAAAAGCTTTTATGAGAACCAACACATTGATGTTAGAGAGAGAGAGAGAGAGCTGATCATTTGGGTCTTATACAAATACAGTTAAATTGTAGTTCGATTTTATTATATAAGACGGACATGGAAAAAGTTGCGCTCCTTAAACGTTACGTTCATATCGCGATTTCCGCATGAAAGGAATAAAAAAAATCTTTGACAAATCCAATTAGTAGAAAGTCATAGTCGCTATGTATGCATTATTATTATCTTCCTCTTTTCCTGACACACATCTGTCTGAACAAGTTTTTGTTGTTGCTGTTGTTGTTGCCTCAATCGCGTTCATTTCCGCGAAAATTGCGCAGCTCAGTGAATAGCTAGTGAGTGTGATGAGAGTACTGAGCCAGAACCTGAACCTGAACCTCAACCTCAACCTGAACCTGAACCTAAAACACTGAAGCGACACATCCTCCGCTCATTCTACACTGTTTTTTTTTTTTTTGTTCTCAATTTTTTTTTTTCATTTTGTGCCAATTAGCGTTCTAATCAAGTGTAAACTAATGCTAAAAGCCAAGCCGGGTTTGCGCACAACGCGTGAATATGCCACGAGACAAAAGAGGGCAAACAAAACCCACACACACACACATAAACACACACACGAACACACAACAAATAAAATGCCAAAAGTTTCAAAGATGCGAGGATCAACGACAGCTTTCGTTGTGTGACTATGCTAATTTGACTAATTTGCTGCCTGGCTAACTGAAAGAGAGCGAGAGAGCGCATGAGAGCATAAAAAGATCTTCGTCTGCAGATTGTCGTCGTTGCTGTCGCCATCGTCGCCGATGCCGTCGCCGTCGTCGTTCGCGTCGTCGTCGCCGCTGTCGCCTTCTTTGATCTGCCAGCGCACATCTAGGAAATGTTTGTCAAATTCATTGGACCGTTCTCATTGTTTTTGACATTTCTTTTAGTCGAACGCTGGCGCTGCTGCTGCTGCTGTCGCTGTCGCTGCTGCTGCCTTCGTCTTCTATCCTTTTCATTCTTATTGCTGCTTTCTTGCTCACTTTCGCTGCGCTCAAACTTTTTTGGCTCAAAGCTTTTCAGTATGGCTTGCATTGTTTTAATAATAATCTTTGTGCTCTACAACACCCACCGCCTGTGCGACCTTCTACTCTTTGTCTTCTTCTTCTTCTTGTTCTGCATGTTCTTATTTTACTGCTTATTCTTCGTCTTCTTCTTCTTCGTGTTCTTTGGCAAACTTAACGCATTTCGTCAGGCATTGTCGTTACTTTTCTGGCGCCAAAAAGACGCCGTCTTCAACGTCGCAGCTTTTTTGCTTGGCTCCGGCTCCATTCCTCCTTTTTGTTTTGTTTGCTGTATTTTTTTTTTGTTTTTTTTGGACTTGTTCTCTTGTTGTTGTTGTTGTTGTTTCTTGGCTTGTTCTTTTCTTTTCTTACTTTTTTTTTTTGGGGTTCCTCGGGTCTTGCTGGTTCTGGTTCTGGCGAATCGAGCTCATGTTCTTCATTATAAAGCGGTCCCGTCATCAACATCATTGCGATTCTACACATATCGATCCTATTATCATCATCATCACCATCGTCATCATCATCATCATTGTTGTTGTTGTTGTTGTCGCCGTCATCGTCTTCATATTTTGTATTGTTATTTATTTTTTTTTTTTTGCGATCTTTGCTTTATGCATTTCATGCATACTTCAAAAAATTTATACAATATGCGTTTAATATTCAATTCTTGTTCCTGTTCCTTCTTTGGTTCGCCTCGTACGGTTCGGTTTTTTTTTTTTTGGTTTTTGGTTTTTTTGGTTTTTTTTTTCGGGCCCATCTCTCGTTGAAAGCGAAAGTTTTTGACTAGATCGATTTTTGCGGCGCATTCCTTGCTTTTCGATATGGTTTGGCCCATTTGGGGGTACAGTTGTGTTCTTGCAGAGATAGACAGCGCCACCTGTTGTTGGCCAGTTCTGATAATACCATAATAATGTACCAGAGCTGATAAGCAAGGAATGTTGTGTGGGGTTGAGGGGTTGGGGGGGTAGCTCATTAGACAAGCGAAGCGTGTAAACAACGGAATTCTCAATTAATAGTAGTTGGCCACTTAGCGGCGTTTTGTTACCAATTTTGGTTGACCGTTAAAATGTGTTCAGTTCTGTTTTTTTAGCTTCGTTTTCGGTTTCGGTTTCGCTTGTTGCCCAAATTTGGTGGGCGCCCCATTAAGCCAAGCTTTAACTTCCGCTGTGAATGCTTAAACTGCTGCTTCTTCTTCTTCTCGTTGCTGCGTAGGCGGTAACGGAAGCGTTCACTTAATTAGCTGGCGCTGCCAACGTTTTTCGTCAAATTAATTTTCATTTAATTTTTAAGTGGGCGCAAATGCAATTTAAATTAACAGCAAACAGCGCAACGCAACGCAACTCAACAACTGCCCATTGAGCATTTGCCATTAACATTTTTTTATTTCTGTTTTTTTTTTTTATAATCGTTTATTATGCAAATTACTAGTATTTATGCTCTATGTCACAAGAGACTTCTGTCACTTTATAGTTTTTTTTGTGGCTCCCTCTTATTTGTTTGTTTATTTTTATTACAATTTTCATTGTTATTTTTGTGAATTCTTCATTTTCCGCTTTTTGGGTAGCGACTAAATCCATGCAACAAAATGCTGAGGCCGACTTATCCACAAAAAAAACGCATATTTCGTACTGTACTTTTTATGGTTTAGCAATTATTTAAAGATTTAATACTGAATATTAAGGGGTTAAATCAAGAGACTCTGTTTTTTAACTTTTCAATATTAACCATTAACCAAAAGGCACTTGAAGACAGCCAGAATGGACGAGACACAAAGCAGCGAGTGAATGTAGCGAGAACAAAAAGCTTAAAATAACAAATAGATTGCATTTCGAACAAGTAAATTGCTATAAGCAACAACAATTCGAAAACAAAACGATAAACGATAAATCGCTATACAGTCAAACTTTCATAAAGCGAATTTCAAGTGAAAAAAGAAAAAACATTCGTTGTCGAGAATATTCTTAATATATAATGGGTTTTTGATAAAATCAAATTTCAGTGTTATGAAAATTAATTCGTATTGTATAGAAAACTTCGTTAAACGAAAGTTTGTTACAAGGTAGTTTGACTGTACATCATTTTAAATGCTGCTTTTCCTATTGTTTTTCCTATTTTGAAATACACATAATGCACATTGCAATGAATTGTGTGTAGTTTAGTAGTGCTCCTCTTCCTCGGCACCATCACAACCACAACCGCCAGTGTTATTCTTCATGTTCTTCCTTAGAATCCAGACTGAACACGATCGATGGGATACGGATTTTAGCCAGGGCGTACTTGACTTGCGCAGACCCTACTCGCCAATGAATTTCAACTCCTGAGGGGCGACGGGGAGTTACATACATAGGTCTTCGAGAAAACCGAGGGAATGAGCCCATTAAACATGATTTTAAGAACTCAATCGAATGGTTCGGGTCAGTGGTTCGGCTCAGTGTAACATTTGTGTCTCCTCGCCTATTTTAGCTTTCATCTATTTCTTAAATATAGAGTACGACCTCGCTTAACGCAACCTATTAGATTTTGGCCTGTTGCGAAAACCGAGGGAAAATCTTTTGTTGGCTACAAGAACTATTTCCAAACAGGGATGCATTTGCCTACCATTTAAATCAAAGTAGTTTGGGTTAGGTAGGTTAACCTTACCTTGATCAAAGCAAATCGAACAAACCTTATTAATTTTTTGAGAATCTGTGGTCTGAACCAAGGTATACTTAACAAGGTAGTCGCACTCTATATCTATCTCCCTCTTGATTTCACCTTATATATCAGTCTCGTTGCGTTCTGCTTAGTAATTTTGTTCGAGACTTTTCAATATGCCATACATACTCGTTACTCTCTCGCTCTCATTCGTTCCTATTTAAGGCGAAATGAGATAGCGAGTGCGGCTACCTTGTTTAATAAATCTTGGTCTGAACTTTGTACGATTGGCTGAGGTTATTTTTAATAGTTGGCAATGAATTAAGAACTCGGGTGTTGCAATTATAGAGGAGTTGGTTGAGTGTAGCGAGGTCGCACTGTATGAGTTGTTTTTTGGCATTTAGCTTACTTTATTAATCAGGATTTGCTGTGTCTTGAACCAGCTTAAGCAAATTAAGTTTTCTGTCCTAAAACTTGAACTGAAAACATCAAAAATCAAGACAAAAAAAAATTGTGATATATAAAAGTGACTTGAATCGGCTTCGGTCTGGTGCATCATTATAAGTTCTTAGACGTCATATTATACTCAATTTTTTCCTCCCATTATATCATTTTTCATGCGATTGTTTGTGTTATTTTTCAGTCTGCTTTAATAATAAATATTTTATTTATGCTAATAACTGTGATTTGTCGTTTAAATCATCATCTATTCTCTTTTGAAATTTGTCTTATTCGTAACTTATATATTTTCACTTGATCCAAATAAGTTTCGTGGAGAGTTTAATGTGAATTGAATTGCAATTACTACTTGGAATCGGAATTGGTATTGGTATTGGTATTAGTATTGGAATTTGTATGTTCCGATATGCAGAGGTATTCGATTTGTTGTGACAGCAACGTAATTGTAGCCATTAGCTTCAATGTTGTGATAGATTGTTAACTGTGGACTTGCAGCATATAATGCCGGGCGATGCAATTAGCTTTATAGTACATCCATATCCATATATATATATGTATATATAGTACAACAGTGATTACAAATTCGAATCAATTAAGCATTACAAATTACGCACAAATTGGAACCCAAAGACATGCATATTGCATTAGGATAAACTGTTTTCTTGAACACACCTCCTGCGCGCTTGCAGCTATTATGGGCCACCAAGGATGAGTCCTGGTCGGCTGGCTGGCTGGACGGCTGGACGTGCACCTGGTTTTGCAGCTGAATTGCGCCGGCAATTATTATTCATTTTTAATGGGCCAAAATTGTCTGAACGTTGCGACGGGCCACTTTTGTGGCCCTGAACAAAATGCCAACGTAGCCAACTTAGCCAACTGTCGACTGTCGTTCAAGTTGCGTGCAATTTGCGTGCAACAAGGATTAAGTTGGGGGGGGGGCATGGGGGCCATTGGGTGATGTTTAGAATCCAATCGAAATGCTTGCTGCAACGCATTTGTCAACTTAGCACATCGATAATGCCGCCTCCACAGCCCCAACCCAAAGCAACTCTGTTTTTTCTTTGACAATTCACAATTATGAAAAACGCTTACGAGCCGCGAGGGGGTGGGGCTTACGATAAATGTATGAAAAAAATATTCTTACCCAAGTCTAATAATGACTTTGCGTTTTTTTTAGAATGGAAAAAGAAACGGAGAAAAAATAAACTTTTGACAAAGAAAGAAAAAAACTATAAAAAAAAACACGTTACGCCCATTTAATTGGGCTGGAAGAAGGAGGCGTGTACCAGTGCACTTTGATAATATATGCCCCCCTTATCCCGTTTTTGTTCGAAACGTCAGCTGAATATATTTACCCAAAGTCGCATGTGTGTGGGTGGCAAGTGTGGCATAGTGGCAACTAGCGAGTTTGGGAGCCATTTTTTTATTTATGAAAATTAAACAAGTGAACTTTGACATGCGGTCGAACCGAACCAAAGCGAGGCGAGGGTGGGTCGAGCAGTAAGGGTTTAACTAAATGTATATATGTACGACTGCCTTTTTGGTCGTGTCATTAAACATTTGTCGACCCGGTGTCTTGGCCCGGCTATTTAACACATTAACGCACGAAACCGGCAGACAAGGGTCGGCGGGTGGGGGGGGTATTGCGAGTTGACAAACACAAGGCCTGACAATAATTACGAGCCAAAAGAAACTTGGGGAAGGGGGAAGGGGGTCATAGGCAACCGAGTAAAGAAAAAAAAGGGACTGAATCCCGGGCAAAATGTTTGTCACTTTTAATTATGATCAAAAAGCAGAAAAACTGAATACAAATCAAAGCATTTCATCTAATTTACATAAAAAGAAATCAATTCAACTATAATATCACACACTTGTATACCCTAACATTCAATAGAACAATTCACAAAGCTTAACGTTCAAAACTAAATACAGTACGACCTCGCTTAACGCAACCTATTAGAATTTGGCCTGTTGCGAAAACTGAGGTGGTTGCGATAACCGAGGAATAATCTTTTGTTGGCTAGGAGACCTATTTCCAAAAGTAGATGCATTTTCTTATCATTTAAATCAAAGTAAATCGAGTTTATCTGCAAGGATTTCATTTTAATTAATTAAGTTTTTGATAAAATTAGAAATTGTGGTCTGTACTTTGTATGATTTCCTTAGAAAGTTGCGTAAAATGAGGTAAAACTCGGTATAAATTTAATGCCCTAGTTAAACGGAGTTTAAACCAATGTGACAATTTAAACTTTTTCCTTAAGAAACAATTGCATTAATGGTATTTCTAGAACTTACGAATCAGATTTTATTTTTGGCATTTTTGTTGTTGTTTGTGACTGGTCAAATCTTCTTCGATTGCCAACTAAAAACAATAATTTAAATGAACTAAATGAATTAAATGTATTGAAAAACCCTTTAGGAGGACCTTGTGGACTCAATTAAAATATTTTTGATTATAATCAAACAAATTGAGCGATATTTACATATATATATCGGCACTTAAACGGGGTATCAATGTTAAAAGGGTAATCAGACCTCGGTTTAGTTTGTGACTCGTTTAACCCTAAGCGGGAATTGAGAAACTCAATTTAGACTAAACTCGGGTTAGTTAAGCTAATCGGATATTGAGAAGCTAATCCCTAATAACGAATTATAATGGTCGTGTCTTGTTTTTGACAATTTCTTTAACAGTATGCAGGAAAGATGTTCCTGAAAGATGTACAAATGGTATGTAGGAATATAGAAACGTAGAAATGTCATCCTAAAAAAAAAGTTTCGAGATTTCGAAAGGGTGTTTGATATTCGGTTAATTTTTAGATAAAAGCTGATGCTGGCCGGGTTTATTTCGTTTTTGTGTGTGTTGATTTTTTTGCACTTTCACGCGGCAAAGTGTCGTCAAGTGAATTGGAAAGAAAGAAGAAGAAAGGAGGGGGGAAAAGTCGAAGAGTCGAGTCGAGAAGTCGCTTTATTTATTTGCGCCTAGGCAGCAATTTCAATTAATTGATAAGTCACAAACAGCAGCAGCCGCAGCAGCCGCAGCAACAACAAACAAGATGAGAGAGAGAGGCAACAACATTTCACGCAATTCGCTTTGGCGATTTAATTGCCAACGACATTTTGTCGCGCAGTTAGCGGCGAGTTTTTCGAATTTGCAGATTGCTTCGATAGAGAAAGATAGATTCGATAGCGAAAGAGAGCGAGCGAGCGAGCGAATAACAAGATTCAAATGCTTTGCGCTAATTGAATCAGCAGCCGGAGACAGTTGGGACTCGAGTACCAAATGAATCAGCTGTGCTTTGCTTTGCTTTGCTTTGCGTATTGTGATTGGTTTTGACTCTTAAACAGAGAGACGTGAGTATCAAAAGCGAGAGATAAATATAGGATAGAGATGGAGAGATGTTGTGTCTTTTGGGAATACATACATTCGAATAGCGTATTCGATTTAAATCAAATACTTAGTACATCGAATGTGTTACAACACACTTTTTGGTATTCATAGCAGAAAGTAAAAATAAATATTGTTTCAATCCAAAAATAATATCAAAAAGGTGTCACGAATTAATAAAATTAAATATATTGTAGAAATAAATAGCATGTAAGACCCCACAGTACCAAATAATATAATATAACTGTAACACAACGAAGGTTTCGTTAAGAACGCAATATAAGAGAAACGAATCGAAGAGGAATCTTAAGGCCCAGTTACCCGAACTTGAATTGAATTGTAACTTAATTCAACGTGAACGTGAATTGTTACATGAAAACCAAGCGATTATCCAAACGTGAACTTAGCTTGAACATGAAATTGAACCGATTACCCTGAACATTCAATTATCGAACAGCTGTTTGTCATTGTTTTGATATTTATTTGCTTGCTTTATTGTAGAAAAAATCATTTTCCTGAATCTTCTTTCATTCTAAATCAGCTGTTCAACGTAATTGGAACGTAACTTGAACTCGAAAAAGTTCAGTTTGTCTGTAGACTTTCAATTCAATTCAATTCAGTTTGAGTTGAGGATTAGCAAACAGTGTCTTACGTTTAGTTGAACTGATCAGCTGTTTTCTAAGTTATAATTCAATTCAGTTCAAGTTCGTCGGGTAACTGGGCCTTTAATGCGACAGCGAACAAGTACGTTCGAGTTGTTTCAGTTCTACAATATTAATCTGATAAGAAGTTCAAATTGATTTCTTTAAATTATTTAAACGTAAAGTACGACCTCGCTAAACGCAACTCGGCGAATTCTTAACATTGTTCCGAAAATAAAACTTGAAATTAAGTACAGACCTCAATTTCTCAGTTTTACCAAACAAAAGCTATATAAAATGAAGTCCTTGAACACAGATTTATTCGATTTACCGTAATTTTAAACGTTATCAAAGGCATCTTGGAATTGGGTCTCGGCTTTTTCAACCGACTCGGTTTTCTCAATTGGCCGAATTTTAATAGATTGCGTTGAGCGAGGTCGTACTGTATCTACATTTCAATGCGATTTATTTTATATACTAACTTCTAAGATTCTTCTCAAAAATGTCCCCAGGAATATGTTTTTTTTTTTTTTAACTTTTAATCGATTAATTTTATCGAAAATTAAGTTAGTTTTAATTCTGATTTAGATATTTCTATATTTATTTATTTTTTTTCTAGTTATCTTTTCTTTAATTGAGTTACACTGAAATTTTTGGTTCCGTGCCGACTCGGCGCGACATTTGAAAAGCTCAATATTAATTTGCTAAAAAATATTTTTGAAAATAAAAACGTGAATAATGTTTTTTTTCTGGTGTTTTTAGGTTAACGCCGTGGAAAAGTCAGTAAAACTTCGTTTAAAAGGTAAGTAATCTTGATTTCAAAGACAACAACACGAACAAAAAACTCAAGAAAGATTCGCTGAATTTGCGGAAATTAAAAATATACATAGAAAACAATAAAATATATAATATATTAATCTAATGTTGGCTTTATTATAAAAACCTTTTGTTACCGCGTTGATATTTGATTATATTTAACAGTCATTTGAGTTTTCATATGTTTTTGTCTATTTTTTGGGTTCTAGAATCAATCATTACGAACCAATTATTAATATATGCGATTGGATTGAAAAAAAAAAAATAACAACAAAACTGCAATTAAAACTTAAACATTTAATACTCAAAAGTACTTGCAACAATCACATGTGTGTCTCGAATAAAATGGCTCGAATGGTGTGGCCTCCGTTGGTTTCAAGTGCTTGGGTATGGGTTGGGGCGGTGGGGCGGCGGGGAGTTGGGTAACAGAAATAAATGCTGCTTTCAATAACAAAACAATAATTTTGACATTGATGATGATGATGATGTTGTTGGCGGTAGTGGCGGTGGCGTTGCAACAACAGCAACAATAAGTTGTTGTAGTTTTCGCACTTGTTTCGACGGGGGCGACGTCAAGAAGAAGAAGAAGAGGCAGCGGAGCCTCAATGCTTTTAACATGCAAGCAAGCAACAACAACAATAATAACAACAACATATGTATGTGTGTGGCGTGCACAAAAGTTGCAACTAACACATGTGGCAAGCGCCTTCGCCACAAGCTGTGGCTGTGTATGCGCACCGTACGGTAAAACAACAACGAATGAGTACTTAAAACTTTTACAAGGCACTCAAATGGGTGCTGCTGTGGCGAGGGGGGGGGAGTGAGTTCTTGCAACAACAATTGCATGTTAGGCGCGCAACACTTTCGCAGCATTCAGCTACTGAGCGGCCAACGGCCAAATGCCACCCACTCGCCCGGCTCACGATATAATAAAAAGCTTTTTACTTTCAAGTGTTATGCTAAACTCATTACAACTGTGCCGGATAAGGGAAGGGAATGAAAGGGGAAACAATGTTTGGGGGGCATGTATAAATTGTGTGTGTGTGTGTGTGTTGGTGCGGTAGGCGAATGAACTGCGGCGAGTGCGAAAAAACAAATAAAATATATATGAAATGCACTCGCTGTTGGAATTTTTGTTAGCCGGAAATGTAGAGCGGGACTTTTGCCAACTTTAAGATTGGTGTGGGTTTGCAACATATTTTTGTGTGTGTGTGTGTGTGTGTGTGTTGAGTGTGGTTATGTTTATGGATGGCCACTTGGTTCAGTTTCACACTTGAGCGCCGGCTGCTAATGAGCTTAAGGATTAACGAGTGCCAAACAACGAATGCGAAAGCGAAAGCGAGAACGAATACTACGTTTGTTCGGCATGCAACTTGCAGCAGTGCAACAACAACAATCGCAACTTAAACAAAACAACACACACACAACTTTCGGACGAAAGAGCGAGCGAGAGGGTGAGGGAGAGAGTAAGACTTAAGCGGGAAGCGAGAAAATTCAGCTAGTTACATATTTATAAAGGCTGCGCCTCTTTGTTTGGGCGCGTCAATGGTGGGCGTGGGCGTGCCAGCAGCTGGGCGTGGCAGCAGCAGCAGAAGCAGCAGCGGGGCTTGGGGCGTGCCACAGACGCGTTGCAGACGACGACGACGCCGCACTCGAAAGTTTTTCGACGCTTTTGCGAAAACTATTTGCAAATATTTGTTTAGTATTTTTTTTTTTTTTGTATATTTTATTTTGCTCGCTGTTGCTGTTGTTGGCCAAAGTCAAATGCATAGAAGAAGAAGAAGAAGCAACAAAAATTCACAACCCGGTGAGTGGGTTGAGGGGTCGGGTTCGGGTGGGCGGATGAAGGTTTCGCGGGGTGTCGGCTTAGGGATTTAAGCGGCAGCGAGGCGTCAAACAAATTTGTAGCTTCAAAACAAAACACAAAACAAACTAATTGAATTTGTGTGTGGTGAAATGAATCATTGAGTGAATGAATGAGTGAATGCACTAATGCCGCCAAAATGAGTGCATGCACAGTTGAATTGTAATCACGCACAAGTGAATAATTTAATTAATACTCGTCACACACACAGACATTATTGTGATCTGATGTGAATGTATTTGATTCAGTTGAAACTTGTGCAAAGGGATTCAGTGAGTAGTGACACTCAACACTCGAATAAATATCAACTTATAAATCTGAATTTTTGCACACAGTTTGTTTTTTTTTTTGTTTAACAATTTGGTATCACTTTTGGCCCGGTTTTCACTGATTTAATTGCATGCTGCTGCTGCTGTGCACTCGAAAAAGAAAGAAAGAAAAAAACACTCACACTCGAGTCATTCAGCAGTGGCTTTGAATGGCTCGTTTTCTCAAGTAGGTGTGAATCTTAAAACGCATTTTCACGCGCGAACGCAACTTGAATGTCAACGTTGTTGTTGTTGTTGTCTGGAGAGCATTATGATGATGACGATGACGATGACGACGATGATGATGATGACACGCCCTGACTACTTATGGATATTATACAAAGTGTGAGTGTTTTTTTTGCATTCATGTGTGAGCTGTGAGCTGTGAGTGTGTTCGGGGTGGGATATACTATAACGATTGTAAAATGCGTTGTTTTTTTTTCTTCACCTACTTTCCCGAAGACCAGACCATCTCCATCCGTCCATCTCGTCTGTCTAGTCGCAGCACAGTGTGCCACATTAGCCAGTGAAGATGCTTGAGACGCCACACGTGCTTAAGTAGCTGCCACTAGATCGGCGCGCAACGAGCAAGATGGCAGTGAAAGCTTCGCTGCAGGGATGCAGGATAAGCGAGGTGAGGTGACAGGGCGGCGGGGGGATTCACACTTGCTTTAACTTTAGATTTGGCATTACGTTGACCCACGGAACGAATAAGGAATAAATGTTTTCCCATTGATAAAAGCTATGAAATCGATGTGAAGCTGAACCGAATATCAAAACATTCAATTGTGAATTAAAAAAAGGAATCTTGAACTGGATAAAAAGAAAATTAATTACACGGATTTCAGCGAAAATCGACACCGATTGATGAAGGATCAAATTGAAGCACAGGAAAAATTTGTATCGTATTGTTCGGAACGAATTGGTTAACTAGGCTGAAAGATCAAAGTAAGTTTTCAGATTTTACCAACGAACTTAACCAAATTTAGCGGATAAACCTTTAGTATTTCCGAAGAGCAAAAGTCTTAAAAGGGGTTTAGGTAGAGGGAAAAAAATCGTTTCTAACTTTTACTGTGAATATTGGTGAAAGAATTCAAGAAAGCGTAACACCAAAGTTTATATTTGAATCAGAGGAAATTTCATTGTGGGGTCATTTTTTGGGCCCTGATTAGCTTAACCTCTAATCTAATCGGGTGGGAATCGATTGTTGTGCTTACCTGCCACTTTTGGTGATGACCATTTCGGTGCCGAGCTTGTGGAACTTCTCCCACAGATCCTTGCCCTCGAGCGTAACCTTGGGATCATCGACGACGCCATCGTCCTCGGGTTGCAGGGCGCGCAGCGGTCGCATCGCCGGATGCAACTGATGGGCAACAGCCGAAGCGAGCACCACGTCCTCGGCGGTGGTATAGGCGGTGCCCAGCGGATGATGGACGTGCGGATGCGCCGGATGTGGGGGGAAACGCAAACCGCCAGCAGCACTATACAGGCCCGGATGATGCGGCCCCGCCGGACTGCCGGCCAAAGCGGCAAGCGCAGCGGCTGGAAAATACGGCGGCGGCGGTGGCTGTTGCGGCCCCAAATGCTGCTGCTGCTGCTGCTGATGATGCGGCGGCGGATGCGATGGATGCGTATGCAGGCCGGGATGCTGTTGTTGTTGCTGTTGTTGTTGCTGTTGTTGTTGCTGCTGTTGTTGCTGCTGTTGTTGCTGCTGTTGTTGTTGTTGTGCTACGTTCGGTGAATGATGAGACGCGGGTAGAGATGATGACGATGCGGACGATGGTACTGGCGGCACTGCTGATCCAGTTCCCGATCCACCTGTTCCAGATCCAGATCCAGCTGGAGGCGGTGTCCCTGTGGGCGTTGTCGCCTGACTTCCGCTCAGTGGTTCGGTGGTGCTCAAATGGTTCTTGTTATTATTATTATTGTTATTGTTATTATTATTGTTATTATTATTGTTATTGTTGTTGTTGTTGTTATTGTTGTGGCTGCTGTGATTGCTTTGCGGCGAGAGCTGAGACGGCGAGCTACGATAATTGCCGGCGCCGCCCGAGATTGGTGAACTGAGCGCCTGAGCTGCACCACCCGAGCTGCTGTTGTTGTTGTTGTTGTTGCTGTTGTTGTTGCTGTTGTTGCTGTTGCTACCCGCCGTCAACAGCGACGAGACGCTGAAGTCAGTGGGTCTTTGCGAGAGCTGCAGAAATGGATGATATGCCATCCCATTTGCGAACCTGGCGAATGGATCCTCAGCAGACTGATGAAGTAGCAGCTCCTGGACGTCGTATCTCATTACATTACAATTTCATCAACATGTGCGTCACGCAGAAAATCTATATATACATATACATATACATATACATATATATGTGTATATACATATATGTATATGTTAATAGTTGTTGTTGTTGTTGTTCGGCAGGTACTTTTTTTTTATATTTTTGTTCTTCGATTTTCGCTCTTCAGGGATTCTTTTTTGTTGTTGTTGTTGTTGTTTTTTACATATATTTACACACACACTCACACCAGCACGTCATATCTTTGTTGTTTTTATTTTTAATATTATTATTTTTTATTTTATGATTTTTGTGTATTCTTTTCTTCTTTTTTTTTTTTGGTCACAAGCTTTCTTCAGAGATTTGTTGCTATAACTTTGTTGAATAAATAGGAAAAAAAATTCTTGCTCAAAAAAAATGTATAGCTTTGTGTTGTTTTTATTTTGTTTTGCTGTTATTTTGTTGTTTTGGCGGCGGCAAAACGTCAACGCGACGGCGACGCGACGCGACCTTTGCTAATTATAGGCTTGAGCCTATATCAAGTTGCTGTTGATATTGTTGTTTAACAAATGCAGCTTAGTTCCTTTCTTCTTCTTCTTCAACAAAAAAAAAGGCTGAATAAAGCTAATATTGCTAGTTGTTGTTGTTGCTTGTGTTGTTGGTAGTGCTGCTGTGCTGCAAACGACAACGGCACGACGACAACATACAAAACGGTGGGCAACACAAACGACGACGACGACGCCGATACGAACTACACGCCGGTCGCTTCCAAACTGGAAAATACACATACGGACGCAAGCAGCGCAACCCCGAAGACAAAACACGACTTTGCTGCTGCTGCTGCTCTGGCTGCTTTTGCTGCTGGCTGCTCTGCCGACGCTATCGGCGAGTAGCAAACGAGTGAGAGCGAGCAAGAGAGCGCCGTTTGCTGTGTGTGTGTGTGTGTGACTATGTTGAATTTGCCGTTCGGCTGGGCGTGCGAGTGAGTCGATTGGGTCGTGACGACTGCCTGCCTGTGTTTGGGTGTGGGAGCAGGGCAGACTGAGACACACACTAACTGAGAGTATGCGACTCGATTTTTGGGTTCCAATAAGAAAACCAAAAACCAAAGTGTTGAGTTGACGCTTTGCTTGTTGCATGTGTATGTGTGTTCGTGTGTGTGTGTGTGTGCAGACAAACAACAACAGCAACAACAACAACAACAACAACAAGAAGAAGAAGAACAAACCAACCAACGGCAGCGACGCCAGCGTCAACAATAGCAGCAGCAGCAGTGAGACGCCAGCGCGTCCAAGGCGTGTGACAAGCAGCATGAAGCGTGTTAGAAGTAACAAGGCAGCTGACACCAAAAGTGCAGCGCGCCAGAAAAATGGCTCAAAATGTGAGCGACAACAGCAGCCAAAAAAAAACGATGAAGAATAAGAATAAGAAGAAGAGAAGTGTAGTAAATCATAGGACAAAAAAAAAAGAAAAGGTGTTTGATTTGTGGGAGGGGGGGGTGGAGTTGGGATGTGGGGGTGATGGTGTTCCATTTTGTGAAACAGCCAAAATGACAAATGCGCTTCAATGGTCAAATGTTTTGACATGGCCAGAAACGAATTGTTGCCGCCTGCGCCTTAAGGCTGGCTGGCTGGGCGAGGGAGGGATTCGAGGGCTTTGGCTTAATCAATGCGTGCTGAAGGGAGGGGAAAGAGGGTAGCGAGGAGAGTTGAGCAAAGTACAGTGAGAAAGATAAAGCAAACATCTTCTTCTTCGCAAGGAAAGGACGAAAGCAAGCGATACGAAACAGTTGGAAAGGATGTGCGACGCGACCTTTTCTGATTAGAATCGTGGCGAATATAACATGCAAATCAGACAAAAGCTTTTTCAGTGCTTATTTAACAAATCAGTTGAGAGCTTTCAAGCAGACGAAGCTTTTTTCGAGGATCGCAAGAAACTTTTGTGCATTAAATACAAATTACTGGATATTAAAACTGATTTTGAGCTTGAGAATAATTCGTATTCAAATGATCAAAGGATGTTTCTCTTGTTTTATGCATTTGTAAAAAAAAACTAAAGTGTGTTAAAAGCAATTAGAATAGCAGCTTAAACGCTCTAACCAAGTGGGGGACGCCGCATTGAGGGTGGGCTAAGCGTGTTTTAGCCGCTTTGGCAGCTTTTATGCGTCCAAAATTGTTAAATTCCACGATTTATGCCGCGTCGGAGGCGGCGGCAACAGCATCGCAAGTGCGAACAAAAAAAGCAGAGTAACAAAAAACTTGAATAAAAAAAAAACAGTTAGAAGAAGAAGACGAAGTGGACTGGACTGGTCCGGACTGGACTGATTGTAGGTGCCGAGTGGAGCGCGTGTGACAAACTTGACGCTAAGTTTGCGCAAACACACACGGCCAGTGGCGGCTCTTGGCCGTTGGTGCGAACGAGACGGCACGAGGCAAGAGGCGTGCAAATGAAAGGCAAAGCTCAAGCAGAAGTCACACACAAAAACAATCACATAGACATACACATACATACATACATACTTACAGCAGCAGCAGCAGACAAAGAAGCTTTGGCAGCGTCGACGGCGACGGCGCCAAAAAGCAAAAACGGCAACGCAAATGTATTTTGTCACACGTTTTCATACACACAAGCACACACACACACACAGAGACAGACAGAAAGACAGGCAGAAAGACTATGTCTGTGAGAGCTGGCTGGCAATATGGGCGCTGCATGTGCGCAAGAAAAAGACGACAGCAGCTGGCTACGACGACGACGTTGAACTTGCTACCCGACTGCCTACACTCATATTGTTGTTGTTGTTGAGAAGCAGTGCTCAGCTTGTGTGACAAGTTTAACCACAAATACAAACGCACACAGACACACAGTGCTGTATAGGAAGAGAGCGACGCGCCAGCTAGTTAACACCACACCTCACAATGGCGGCTGCAATGCCAACCCCTCTCTTCTGCTGTGTGCGAGTGAATGAAATGGCGAACATGTCGTCGTCGTGTTGTTGTTGTTGTTGTAAAAGGTGACAACATTTCTTTGCCTGTGCATATATGTATGTATGTATGTATGTGTGTATGCTGTGTGTGGTGTGAAAAATTACAGCAGCAGCGTCACCGTGGTGAAGAAAAGACAATGAGGATGCTGCGCGACATTTAAAGCTGAGAGTCTGTGTGTTGCTGCCAACGTTGTTGTGGTTGTTTTTGTTATTGTTGGGTCGATGGGGGAACATACATACATATATTTATGTACATACATATATTGACAATAATTACAAGTAAATGCAGTACAACAAAAAGTTCTATTATTATTTAGTTGTATTAACGGCTCAAGCACAAACAACAACAACAACACAAATGTGCTATGCACTCGCAAAGGTGTTGAAAAACAACCAACCAAAATGCCAACTGCTGACGCCTGTGCCAAAGCACACTGCTCACTTCTCTGCCCGCTTCTGTTTGTATATTTATTAGTTCTCACTCGCTCTCGCTCTCGCTCGCTCTCTCTCTCTTTCTGAGACTGGGCTGATGCTGTGGTGTGTTCAAAAAAAAAAAAAGCTTACACCACACAACATATCGCAGCAGCATCGAAACATTGAGAGCGTAAATTTGTTCTCTCTCTCTCTCTCTTTCTCTCTCTCTCGTTCTATCTCTCTCTCTTTGTTGTTCTTGCTAAAAGCATAGAATATTTCGTCTGATTTTTTTGTTGGCGCTTTGTAGCTAATTAAAAGTTTATGTGTGCACAAACACACTTATCAACCCACACACACACACACACACGCACACACGCACACACTTGCTACTCTTGCGCTGGCTGCTGCTGCCTCATAATTATCTGAAAAACTTTATTTGACGGCGTTTATTTGACTGGCTGCCTGCCCCGTGGGGTACTCTCTCTCTGCCCTCTCTCTCTCTCTCTCTCTCTGTCTCTTTCTCTCGCTCTGTCATGTCGGCGGCATGTTTATTTGCTTAACATGGTTTAGTTGCTTTTTTGTGTAGGTGTCTATGTGTCTATGTGTGTGTGTGTGTGTAAAATTTTACAAGCGCCGCGCGTTAAATTATCCAAATATGTTCGAGGGGGGGGGCACAAAGGTGACGACGAATGGGTTAACACTTTGGCACTGGCAATTCTGAATATTTTAGTGATTAAAAACCAACTGTTTTTCGAACGAACTGTCTTTTGCGTGAGTTTTAGTTAGAAATAAGCCAAATTGAGTGAGACAAAAGTCTTTTCCAACTGGCATTCAACTAATGAAGTTATGCTTTCAATTAGATTTTTATTACATAACGTTGGAATGTTACTTTGAACTGAGTGTGACTTTGGCCACGCCCACATTTTGCCAGTATCCCTGAAGTTTGGTGGTTATCCTTCGGGACGACGTCGCCAATCAATAAAATTAGCATAAGCTTAAACTTCAAGCTGTCAAAAACAATGAACACACACACACACACACACAAAGGCACGTGCACGTGCTTAGAGCATGTCTTTATACAAACATACATACATATTTGTTTGTATGTATTTGCGAATATGTATATGTATATTTCTTATGTAAACATTCACGTGGCAGTTACAAAAGCGGCATAATAACTGTCTAGCCTTATATAAACACCGACAGTATAGCCAAGCGCGCACACATGCACAAGGACACGACACTTGATTGGATAAGGATACCCTTCTGCATGAGAATCAAACAGCAAACTTTATGGCGCCCCCCATTGGGGGCAACGGCAAGGCGTTCGAGGATTCTATATTGAATATGTTGCGGCAATCGAACAGAACACAGATTTACAGAGGTTTAGAAGCGATGCAGCTTTAAGTCGAAGTCGAAGTAAAACGCCAGGACATGTAAGGGGGGAATTCGCCATCCCCCATCCCCCATCCCCCATCTCCCATTCCCCATCTCTCTCTTTTTATGTTCTTTCATTTATGCATGTTTGTTGATTTATGTTTTTTTGTTTGGCGCTTGCTACTTAAAGCGACGCCATTTTGTCAGCTTTCTTCTGTCCCCCACCCAGTAGTATTAAACCTTAAAATGCTCCATATTTTATCATTTGTTTTGTGTTATTTTCGTTGTTAACTGTTGTCCTCTCCTGACTTACATTTACAACGAATTTATTCTTTGAAACGAATTAATTTTCGGCATTGCCAAATAGTGTTGCCTACTTTTGAGCGCCAAGCAAAATAAGCCAAATGCCAGCCAAAAAGGGCCGCCAGCGAACGGCTGCTCAATTGCTCAATTACAGCGTAAAACAGCAACAGCAACAGTGTTGTACATGTGTGTGTGTATGTGTGTGTGTGTGTGTGTGCACATGCATTGGTGTTGTGTTGAATTTCACGCCAGGAGCTGCCAAGTGAAGTCCGTAGTTTTTCGCCATTTTTAACTCATTTCTCTCTCTCTCTCTGTCGCTCCCTATAGCCCCTCTCTATCTCAAACGGTCTCTCTCTTTCTCTCTCACACTAACTCTCTCTCTCTGGTTTATGTGTGTGTGTGTGTGTATTTATTGTTTAATTAACTTCACGCCTGTCTATCAAACATACACACACACACACACATACACACACACACACACACACACACACAGCGGCATTTGTTGCACAGACATCGAGTTAATTCGTTGTGTGTGTGTTTGTAGAACTGTGCAAAGACCACGCATGCTGCAGCTTTGTTATTGTTGTTGTTGTTATTGTTGTTTTTGTTGCAACTCTTGTTGTTTTATCAGCTCACACAAAAGTTAATCAGTTAGGGCAATGTGTGAAAAACAAAGTGCATTCCTGCTGATGTCTGGTGGTTTTTAACTACCCTACACAAACAAACAACAAGATTAGGCTATAGGGTATATTAGTGCATGGAAAACATTTTTTGAAAAATTTATTTCTCTCTGAACTAAACTTTTGTTTAATTTCTCTATCAATTGAATTGCTTTTGAAAATTTCCATAAATAAGTTAGCTTAGATGTTTCTGCTTCGATAACAGCTTGATTCATTGATAATAATTAATCGACAAACTATCGATTCATCAACTATCGATATTTTCTGAAATTTGCTTAACCAGTTAATGTTTTTTTTTGCTCCAGTTTTTTGTTCAAAAACCTTTTTAGTAATTCAGAATTTACTCATTTATATGTATATGTATGTATATATGTGTGTGTGTTTTTTTAAGGGTATTTATTTTTTTGATATGGCATTGCGAGTTTTGATGCAATTTAAGCAAGTTTGTTGTAGCTGAGACTTTTTTTGTGGCACAAGCCAGATGCACTTGACTGCTTACACACACACAGACACAGACAGACGCACAGCCGGATGCTGATGCTGCTGCTGCTGCTGCTGCTGAAAAGTATGCAACAGCTTTTGATATCTGCGAAAATGAAATAAAGCAACTTTTTGTGCAAACGTGTTTGAGAGCATTTAGCTAACAGCTAGAACCAGCAAGCAGGACACATCCATGTGTCGGTTTAGGCCAAATGTCGATGGCTTGTTGTTGTTGTTGTTCAGGTTCAGTTTTTTCCTTTTGGCTTTATTCAAAGATATTTTCAGCTTGTCAGCTGCATTAAGAACTTCTTCTTTTGTTATTCACATTTTTCGTCTTCAGCTTTTGTCTTTTCATTCTTTATTTCGCACTGTCTTCTTCTTCTCGATTTCCCTTTGTATGTGCGTGTGTTTATTTTCTTTTATTTGTTTCTTTGTTTTTTTTGGTGCATTTTCCATTGAAAAGCACTCTTCACAAGCAATTAAACATACAAAAGCGTTTTGCGCGCCGCGCCACAGGCGAAACGAAACACTGCCACAACAACAACAACAACAACAGCAACAAAAATTGTAGGTGGGGGCAGCCAGCCAGCCAGCCAACAATGTGGCAAGATAAATGGATGGCAAAGCACAAGCTCTGCAATATGAATAATCGCACTGCAATGCGTGGGGGGCAAAGGGTGGGGGGTTGAGTTGGAGTTGTTGGTGGGGCGGTGGGGCAGTGGGGTGGTGCTAGGCGACTTGGATAGCCAACACTTTTTGTGTGAAAAACTCTTGTGTGTCTGTGTGTGTGTGTGTGTTTGTTTGTTTGTATGCAAAGGGCGGCGGCGGCGGCTGCTGTGACAAAGGAGTGTGGAATGGAATGGTGACGTAGGGGGGACGTAGGGGGTAGGGGTCGTTTGTTTACACAAGCGATTGGCCAAGATGGCCAGACGAATAAACGAACACGAACACAACGCAACGAGGCAAAAGTATGGTGCCTGCCTGCCTGCCTGGTCCTTGCTGCTTGGCGTGTCAGCCAAAGGAGTGGCCAAAGTACACACACACACAACGACAAGAGGCGACACCAATACACAGCCAAGACGCACAACACCCTACGCCAACACTTGACAGTATTCTTCACACCATTACACACACACACTTGCCTTAACTCTCTCTCTCTCTGTCTCTCTCTCTCTCTCTGTCTCTCTATCTCCGGTATAGCAGCTTCTGCTTTTTCTTCTTCTAGCTAAACTTTCTTCCTAGCCATCTTTCGCCTACATCTTTTTTGCCAATGAGCAAACGTTGTATCCTTGTTGTGTCTATGTGTGTCTCTGTGTGTGTGTGTGAGTCATTTTACTTACAGTTGGCAACAACTGCTGCTACTGCCACACACACAGACACACGCACACTTAAGTTGTTGTTCGAAAGCACAAAAAACCATATGCTACATACAATTGAAAACTTGTTTGAAAGTTTCCAATTTATTCCGAAAATTTTAGCTCTGTCCATTCGCAAATCAAATCTCTTTCATTTCTTAAGACTATTCTGCTAAGGATAAGTAATTTACAATCGATTTGTTATCGATTGAAATCCGAGTATTATTCCCCGAAACAGTCCCTACTGTTTACCATCTTCATTTGAATACATCCCAAAACGTGAATTGCTCTTTCGGCAAAATTTGAAATTATTCTAGGATTTTTCCGCCTATTTATCAGTATGCCGTACCGGACAGGAAATAGTGTTTTTCTAGTGTAATGCTTAACTTTAGCACTCCTCTCTTCACTCTCTTCAAAATAAAAATAGGATTTTCTTGAACCCTATTAATTTGAAACTCGTTTTACATATATGTAGGTATGTCAGTCGGTTTTTGAGGGTCCTGAATTCATAACTTAAATACATTTTAGTATCCGTTTGTCTAACTCAGTAAACATATAGTCGGGATAAACCATATTCGATTACAACCTACACCCTTTAGGAATAAAATAATTGTAGCCGGGAATTATTGAAATATTTTCCTGATATAGCCATGGTCTTCTTCTGTTTCTTCATCAAAGTTTAAGACTTAAGATTCTCGTTAAGCTCATTCCGTTTTCAATTTACATCAATAATCGATATCAATACAGCCCCTTAATTAATCCCAAATTGTATCTATCTTTAGAAAATGTGACATTATATTGATTATTTTGTCCGTTTGTCTCTTTGTTTCTTAATCCCTTAATCTCTCTTTATACACTATCAATCTCAGTTCTTGAGATAAGTTTTGTACCATTAACCAAGAAATTAGTTATTTGTCTATCCTTTGGTCTGGTCCTTCTCCTTCTGGTTCGTCTCCCTGTACAAACGCTTTAAGACCCTCTCAGGGACTTTAAGTTAAGCAGCGTCGGTTCCGTCAACCGTCTTTCCGTTCTGTCTCAAAGAAACTAGAGACATACGATTTTTACACCCTTAACTGTTAATAAAAAAATCGAAATAAAATCGTTTGATAGTATTTCCGAATAGGTGAGATGTTGTTAATGTCATGTTTGTTCAATGTCCGTTAATCTTTGATCAAAAATTCGGAATAATAAATCTTTCGCATTTTTCAGTTTCTTCACACGAAAGTTATACACATTATTTTTGTATCTATCATATAGAACAACATGTTATAACTGGATTCAGAGTGTCTTCAGTTCGAGCTATCCTTCTTTTTATATATAAAATATACATATTTACCCTTTCATATTTAAGATACAAAACCCATTTTGTTTGTCTAACAATTAACAAAATATTAATTTATTGCCTAGACAAGAAAGCGAATTTAATGGTAATAAGTTTGTAAATAAATGCTAAATAAAATAGTACTACTATTAGCCAGATTAGAACAAAATCGAGAGAACGGGGAATCCCTAACAATATTTATTTGTTCAATTAGTTTGTGAATTGTGAAGATAATTAAGTTAGGCACAGGAAAATGAGATGATGTTTCGTATTAAGTAACATTTAACTAAATCATATTCGTATCTCAGTTTATAAGTTTTACTTGCCCCTCTGCATACTGTCAAACTAATCATCAACTTGCGGCTGCAACAAAAAAGAACAACAAAGTGTAAATGAAAACATGACACCTGGTCCATAGAACTTTTTTATGATGCGCTAAAAAGCAAAACTTTTCATTTAATATGCAGTTGAAGCAAATAACAAAAAGAGGAAGCAAATCGAGCTAAACCAAAAACAAAAAAACCCAGAGAGCAGCTAAGCCAAAAGGCAGCAGAGAATAACCGGACCCGCAACGCCACCCCCTCGCCCCGTCTAACCCTACCAGTGCTGACCGCACCAAACTAAACAACTCATTACATTACAAAACTCTCAGAAAAATACCAGCTGTGCGTGTTGTGTATAAGTGTGTGTGTAAGTGTGTGTTAGTGTGTTTGTGTTAGTGTTAGTGTTGTGCGTGTGTGGTAAAGTTTATTTGCCTGCTGTTAAGTGAAAAAAGTTGTTGTTTCGGGGCGGGGGGGATGTGCTTTATGGAGGGTCTCTCTCTCGCTCTTTCGATTGGTAGGTGCCATAAAAAAAAAAAAAAAGAAACAGGGGCGCCAGACGGACGACGCTCGTCAGCAATTATGCCACTGACTGCAGTGTGGCACTACAGTGGCGCCCTCTTCAGGTCAATAGACGCGATGCCGAGGTGCGATAGTAAACAACGTACAAGCAAGGACTCGGACAATGCTTGAACAGAAAAGGAGGCAGGTTCTATTCAGCAGAAAGCTTTTGCGTGATTTTTTTTTGACCAATTCACAAAACACAACAATGGATCTCTAGCTGAATGCTAGAGAAGGACCAAGGGTCCAAGTTGGTTGGGGTACATCCCTGCAATCAACTAAATGAATGACCAAAAAGGACACATTTCAAATGAAATCGAGCGAGAATAAGGAGCGCAAGACAAATGTCAAACTGTGCGCTAAAATGTAAATACAGCAAAAAATCAAAAAAAAAAAATAAAAGAAGAAATTGCCAAAGAAACAAGAACAACAACAACAACAACACCAACAAACAAAAGCCAAAGAAGAAGAAGAAAGAAAAAGAATTACTTAGGAAAAAGAAAGAAAAACAACACTTATAAATAAAAACATGCTCATTAATGTAAAAGTCAGAAGCTCAAGCCAAACTGAGATGCAACAACATAAGAGAGAGAGAGAGAGAGAGAGAGAGAGAAAGAATGGGGAGTGCTGCTGGCACTCGCACAATTTGCAGACAATAACGATATGGACTTGGTTTGCTCTATCTCTCTCTCTCGCTCTCGCTCTCGCACTTTGAAATCGAAATTCACTTTTGTCTGCGGCGACAACAGCAGCACTTTGCCCTGCCCCTTTCCTTGCCCCCCTTTTACTAGCAACAACAACAACAACAACACCCCTACCATTATGATATTGCATTAAGTGTTGCCTTCCAATCGATGCTGTCAAAAAAAAAAAGTCCTTTCATTTTTGAAAAACGAATCATTTTATTGTTTTTGGGTTCAGCTTAGATCAACTACCTAAGAAACTTTCAAGGGAGCAAAGCTTTGGGTAAGCTTATCTAAAATATTAAAAGCTTAAGCTCTTTCTTTAAATTAAGGATAAAAATAACTTAAGATTCACTGTATAAAGGTCTATATCTAGGGGCGTAAATAAATGCTTTAATTTTTGTTATCGATATTTATCGATAAAATTTAAGTGCTTGATTAAAATCGATCTTTCTTTTGTACTAGCTCTTGTTGAAACCATATCCTTGGGTTTCTTATAGGAAATAATCCAACCCAAGGAACGAAGTGTTCTTTGGGGAAACAGAGGATAAAAACCTTAAACCATAGGATAAAAACCTAAGACCATGTAAGCACTACCTAATGCTTCAAGTAGAACTTGTATCGATCCTTTAACTCCGCTCAATATATATTGATATTAAGTATACCCAAAAAAAAAATCAGTGAGAACTGACTTGAAATAAGCCAGAAAAGGGTCGAAAGTGAGTTAATCCGGGAAATTCTTATTTTTAGTAAGAACTTTCTTGATTTTAGGAATTTTCATGTAAGCCAGAATTACTTGATTCAAGTAAGATAATGGATAAATGAAGTAAGTTAAGGATAGATTTAAGGCAAATCTGAATATATATATTCATAATATTAAATAGTTCCTTGCCCTGCTATATTAGTTAAAGTACTCAAAAGATATGAATTATAATTGTTATTATAATATATAAATAAAGAAAACTTTAAAGGGCCTAACAACTGCGATAAGAATCTGATTTATTTGAACAAATTATATAATATTGAGAGTACTCAAGAATCGGTTTTATTTTTTACATTATTCTTTGCAGCCAATCAACTGATTATTTCAAACGACTTTAAAATATAGGGAATACATATATAAGAAGAAATTTGGTTCTCTCAAAGCTTGCAGCCAAAATTTGCATAGCAATTAAGGCAAGAGTCGAAAACTTGTCAAGTGTTTTCTCTTCTTTTTTTTTTGTTATGCCTGGATTTTGCAACACAAAACAAACAAATAGCGTGAAAATGCGCCAAATTGTTAGACACAAATTGTTGTATACATTATGCAACTCCCCGAAAGAGATGTGAGAGAGAGAGAGAGAGAGACGGAGAGACTATGGGTGGGATGATGCTGCACAACTTTTGTAGCCGAAATCATTTGAGCAATGTTAAGAAATGGAAAAGAATGTTGACTTGTAGGTTTCCTGCAACGCAGCCGGGGCACACAGAGGCGGGGGTTAGACATTTTCAGACTTTCCGACTTCCCACACACCTCCCTTGCTCAACTCTCTTTGTTGTTGTTGCTCTCGTGCTTCTTCCTCCTTATTTTTTTTTTTGTCGTATTATTATTTCTTGGTTTTTGGCAAGTTTCTTGGGATTGTAGACGCTTGTGCTGCATTGACTTGACAGCTTTTTAAGAGCTCAATGAAGTGCTTCAGCTATAACATCCCCCACATCGTCGGCTTGAGCACTTGAGCAAAATCAATATATGACCAGGGCCGCCCCTCCCGTTCGTCACGATACTCTCTAAATTTCTTGCTTCCTGTGCAGGACGACGACGACGACGACGCGCGCTGTTATAAATTAAATTCGTAATTGATTCCTGAATCCGCAATCCTGCAAATGGGATTACAACACGTTGAATATCAGCAGCAGCACCAACCCACCCACCCACCCACCACCCGACCATCTACACGCCTCACCCATTGCCCCACGGGGCGAACAGCAACCACCATAAGCAACAACAACAACAACAGCAACAATCATCGAGTGCTTTTTTCTATAGATACAAAATTGCGTGCGCTGTAAATGAAACTGAACTGAATTGAAGTTTCCCAGAGTTCGTCCGTTTTGTCAGGACAAAAGCGGAGGATGCCTTGGGCACATGGGGCGTCAGCTGGCAAGCGCGCGTTAGTCAGTCGATAGATGGTAAGATACAACAACAACAATAACAAGAACGGGAACTATAATAATAACAGCAGCAGCAAATGCTCTTGCCTATCTTTTTGTCCATGCCACTTCACTCTTCTCTCCCTCTTCCTCTCCCTTTTCCTCTAGTGTTTATATGTCTTAGTTAAGTGTGGACGAAGTCGTCCTCCGTTTTGCAACCCCCAATAGCTCTCGCTCTCTCTCTCCCTCTCTCTCTTTCTAACTGCATGAAAAGCATCCATCCAACGCCAATTCCATTCTTCCGCCGGTAAAAACAACAACAACAACAACAACAACAATAGCAACAATAGAGCTGAACGTTCGCCCGGCGCACAACACAAAACTCTGCATTTTATAGTAGAGGACTGCCAATACGAAATTCCAATTCTCGACTTTGATTCTGACCTCGTTTTACCCTTACCACTCTTACATCACCTCCCCCCCTGGTTCGACGCCTCTGCGTTTGCTATTCGCTTAACAGCTTACAATAATTTCAATGGCAAAAGTAATGCGAACTGACTTCGGCCGCCCTCTCAAGCTCAGGTCCGCTTCACGCTCCCATCCACTCCTTCAGCCGGCATTTAAAAGTACGGATCACTTGAAAATGATATAGACGACTTCGAGGACGACCGCCTTTTAAGCCTTAATAAGTCATGACACTTTAAATGCACTTGTGCCATTGATACTCAAACGGGCCGTAGGTGGATATTATCAGCTAGGATTTGGCGCCCAAGGTGGGTTAGGAAACACAAATCTTTCTTTCGAATTGTGAATGCTGATGCCCTAACAACAACAACAACTTGATCTGCAACAGTAACCAAACTGTATGTAAGTAAAGCCAATCAAGTTCTGGCAAAGTCTAGACACACACACGGCTCGAATCAAACCGGCCCCAAAGGTTGACGGAACTAAAACTAAAACTGGAACTGGAACTGGCGCTGGCTCTGTGCTTTACGTCCTGGGTTCTGACTTGTGGGCATATTATTATGTTTTCCATAGCTGTCAAATTTGATTTGACAAATGTAAATGATACAGTCGACAGTCTCTAGTTTCCAGCCTAGACCCAGACAAGTCTCATCTAGACACACAATACTACTTACTCGCAGTTGTTGCTGTTGTTTGTTAGTTACTGTTACTCAAGTATTAGCCAGAGCAAATGACAGTTGGCATATGTTGGTAATGAATGCCAACAATTCAACCAGCAATTTGCATATATTTTGATATGCGATTTACACCTTATATACTCTCTCGCTTTTCAGCTTTTCATCAGCTGCGTGCTAAACGTTGAACGTTTCAGCTTTGAAAGCTTGTCAAGCTTGAATGCAGCCGACTGCAGAGTACGAGTACGAGTCGTACTTCCATTGAATAAACGTACTCATTGATAATGACAGCGAATTGCCACATTATCACATTATACATTAGTACTTACAACTTTCGAGGTGATAAGCGACAGCCTTTTTAAGATTATTAAACGAGAACTTTGTATAAATTAACTAACGAGAATGAAAAGTGAGAATTGCTACAAGAATTTGAAAACATTATTGATTGGCTTACTTTTCTATATATATATTAAGGACGATATTGTGACCAACAAAAATATTTACTTAGTGCATTAGCTATTTGGTTGGCACTTTGTTTAACCTAAGTTCAATTTTAGTTATTTATTGAATAGAAAATGTGAGTTTTTTAAGGTTTTAACTGAAATCGTTTCGAGGTCAGCAAGCTTTGATGATATCCAACAGTAATTTGTACAGTTTTGACTATAATGAAATATATATACAAAATTGAAATTAAAATTTTTCCGTCTGTCCGTTCATACGGTGTCTTTATCTATTAAAATAGGTTTTCCTTTAGGACACAAATATTAATAGATAAGTCGATCTCTGTTTGTCATCGGAACAACTCAGTTTCTGAACTGAGGAACTATAATTACTGCAAGTTTAAAGTAAGAGGAATCCCAATCCATTAAAAAATGTCATTCTTAAGTGTTATACTCGTAACCCATTGAAAATTGATAATATTGGCACAAGGAAGTTGCAAAAAAAGATATATATTTTGCTCCCATTGTCTGTTTGAAAGAACTAATCTTAGCTTTCAGTTTGCTTATGATGGAAACATTAAAAGATAATTTGATTTTACTTTGTCGGTCCGTCTGTTCGTCTGTCAGTTACTTCGGAGACTTCGTCTGAAGGTCGGACTTCAGAGACTAAGTGCTATATGGTGGTAGTTCTCCTGCACCATCTAACAATTGAGTACATCCGAGATAATTTGAGTTCTTATTTGCTCAATAAGCACTAGAATTGAAGCAATCAGAATAAAAAGTATCTAAAAATTGTATTTCCATATATGATATCATAATGAAATCCTTTAGTATTTTTTTTTTAACTAAAGAACTTAATGTTCATAAAATATTCTATAATAAAAACATTATAAGAAATTGAATTAAAAGCAACAAGGTTTTTTGGGAGATTGAAAGGGAAGAGAAACGGGATCGATTATTTAATTTTGTGTAAAGGAAACCTGTTTGCTAAACGTGAAAAAGTAGGGAGTACCAAAGGAAAAAAGGATTTTTGTGATTAACCAAGCATCCAAGAACTTAGATGTAAAAAATCTAAGAATAGTTAAATATGAAAAATAAAAGTCGCTTTTGTTTTTCTTTCTTTGTCTTTTGATCAGTTAGTTATGTTATATCATAATCCGTGAATGATGTTACTAACGCAGCCGCAGCCAAAACAACAAATAAAATCCAATGTTTTGTTTGGGGGTAAGGGCATTTGTCAAACCTTTTCCAAATGTTTTCTTATAAGTATGTATAGTTTCTGTTGATTCTTTTTTTTTTAAGCACTTGAGCACTGGAAACACTTGAGCCACATATAGTATAGTATCATATATATGTATATGTCAGAGATATTATTTGTAATTGGGTAGATTGAAAATGGTGCTTAGATTGCTCAAAATTGCACACGTTTTCCTCAATTTGATGGAAAAAAAAACAAACAAAACAAAATAGTTTTATAAATTAAAAATCACAAGTTTTTGATGGACAAGCGACAAGAACGAACTGCGGTGACGTAGCCGACGACAACGCGACAGTTGTTTGTGTGTGTGTGTGTTTCGGATTGATGCGCGACGGTAAACGCAATAACGCAAAGACGTGGAAACGCAGAACGCTAAAAACGAAAACGCTGAAAAACACACAGAACGTATAACGTATTCGTACAGGCCGAAACGTGTCCAAGCCAAAGCACCAGGCAGGCAACACAGCCGGGCCGGGTTAAGACAATCGCAGCAGACAAGTCCAAGTCGCAAGTCAAAGTTGTCAGCGGCAGCAGCGCAAACGTCGCGTCGCGTCGCATCGGCAGCGAAAGCTGTGCGACAAAAATCACCAACAGAACCATTGACGGCGGCAGAGCGAGAGAGCGAAAGCTAGCCGGCAACAATGTTGCCTTGCAGCGACGTTGACGTTGTTCACCACGGCGTCGCTGACTTAAGCTAAAAGCTAAAAGCCAAGCTTGGCTTACTTCTTCTTTTTCTTTGTCGCTTGTCACTGTCTCCAGCGGCGGCTTCAATGCGCGACATGCATTTTGACACCGTTTTGTTTTGTTTTGTTTTTTTTTTTATACTAAGTTGCTGTTGTTTGTTGTGTGCCCACCCACATGTCATGTGTCCCAAACAAAATGGCTGCCACTGGCGCCTTTATGTTCAGCTAGAATAGCGAGAGCGAACTGAGCCAGAGCGCAACTGATCCTGCCAACAAACAACAACAACAACAAAACAAAAAAAGCCGACGGCAGCGGCAGTAGTAGCAAAAAACAAATTAAAAGTAAAACCAAAACCAAAACCAAAAACGAAATACTAGAACTGTTGCACTCGACGTTGCCGTGGTGCGCCGCCTGCCGTCGGACGGCATCAAATGACGGCGGCTTCACTCCGTTCGGTTCGATGTCGTTGCGTCGCTGCGCTGCGCTGCGCACACGCATTTAACTCACCACAGCAGCACGCGAAGCTAGCAGCGCCGCTGGCAGCATAAGCTATTTGCTCAGTTAATTAGGCAATGGCGTCGCCAGCAGCGACGTTGACTGCGCTGAGAGTGAGTTTGTAAGCGGCAGAGTGAGTGAGTGGAATTCACTCCAAACCGGTTACAACACACATGTGACAGTGTGTGTGTTTGTGTGTTATAGGCCGTCTGGAGCCATGCAAGGATAACACGCAATGAGCAGGCAGCGCTACGCAGCCTCGCAATACGTTTGTCCTCGCGAAAAGTTATTTTTTTTTTTTTATTTTTTTGTGTTCTTCATCAACATTCTTTTTTTTTATTGCTGTTCTGTGTTGTGTCCTTTACGGTAGCCAAAAAAAAAAAAAAAACTCCGAAAAGAGCAGCGCCAACGAAAAATTTTTGCCAAGTTGTCAGCTTATGTGTGTACGTCTGTCTGTCTGTCTGTATGTGTGTGTTTGCTGCGTGGGGGCCATTTTGGTCTTGAGGACGTCTCGCAGGAGCACTTGGCTGCTGCTGCTGCGGCTGCTGCTGTATGTCCTTTAAGGACAGCAAAACAGATTTGTGTGTTTGCTCACAATGTGTGTTTTATGTCGGCCACTGTAACTGGAGCAGCAATCAGAACATGACTCTCACACACACACACACACACACACACACACACACACACACACACACTCTTGACGAAAAAGCAAAGTTTGAAAAGATTTAGCTTTGAGGTGATAATGAAAGCTTAACTCAAACGCATCTAAAGAAGATTGTGTGAACGCCCCCCCTACTGCCCCCAAAGTGTCAATACTAGGTCGACAATCTAATGAGATCGTCTCAAAACTTGGCTTGTTGCACAATTCATACGTTTGTAGTTAACTGTAATGGCTCTTAATGGCTTCTATAACGTTTTTTCCTTGAGTTAATTCTCAACTTTGATGTCTGTGAAAATGTATGGATGATTTCATGACTTCCAAACATGCATGGCAATCTTTTGACTCAGGAGAAGATTTCTCAAAGTTATATTCTTTTCGAATAAAGTACAGCAACAAAACTTAAAGTTTTTGTCCTTAAATAACTTGTACTTGAAGTGCTAAGAGTTAAAAATACAATAAAAATGCTATAATATTTAAATAAATTTATATTCGAATACTTTGGAATATAGATTACGAAAACCGATCTGGTTGCAAAATCCAAGGGAACATATTTCCAAAAAGAGATGCCTTTGGTAACCACTCAAATTCAAGTCAATCGAAAAGAAGTTTATTTTATTATATTAATTTTTTGAAAAAATTCGAAATTGTGTTCTGTACTTTGTATGATTTCGGGTTTTTCAATTATCGAGGAGTTGCGTTGAGCGAAGTCCTACTGTATATATGGGAAAATACGATGCGTTCGCTTTAACACTTATAATTTATTGGCGCTGGCACAGCAACAAAATATTAATTGCTACAAATAAATAAATCACATTAATAATTTGTAATATATTTGCACATTTATTTTATATACAAATTGCTGGGGGTCGGGGCAAATGGGGGAATATGCCACAAATATTTATATATATATAGAAATGTAACAATTTTGGTATTTTACATGTAATAAACTCAATTTTAATGCTGCTCAAACCAATTATTGTTGTTTGTTGATAAAAAGCATCGCAAAAAGCGCAAAATAAAACAATAGTAATTAAATCAAAAATAAAAGAAATGGTGTCATTAATGATAAACAAAAAACAAAAAACAAGCAAATATAAACAGCGAAAGCAAAAGCCAAACAACATGGCAGAAATTGGCAGAGAGGGAGAGAGAGAGCGTCAGAGAGTGGTGGTGGTTGTAAGAGTCTCGAAAGCGGGGGGATGGTAGATTGTAGCTACTGCTGCTGAGCGAAATGCTTTTGTGAATGCCTTATCACACGTTACGTGGTAGAGCAGCCACCGTTGGCGTCTACGCTGTCGCTGTGCTGCTGCTGCTGCTGCTGCGCCAGAACGTTATGAATAAAATATGCAATAAGCATAAAGAAGATAAATATGCAAATTCGTTGACGGCGCGACTACGAGAGTTGCAAAGTCGCCACACCAAGCAGCGAAAGCAAAGAGAGTGTAGCGGCGAGAGTTTGCGTCTTCTGTTGTGCTAGTATCGTCTGTGTGTGTGTGTGTGCTTGTGTGTGCGTATAAGCGAGACAACAGTAGAGCAACGCCCACTGTACCGACGACCATTTTACATTGCGGCCCAGCGCTTGGCATGGGGTAGAGCGAATGCGCTCTCTGCTGTTGTTGCGCCGATGCCGTGAGAGCGCCAAAAGACATCGGCAGCATGCGATACTGCTCGCACTCGCTGTCGCATTTACACTGCGCTGGCAGCAGCAGCAGTAGCAGCAGCATTCTTTAGTTGTGTGCGTTGCTGTGGTGAGTTTCGTCAATTTTGTCAACAGCCCACACACAGATAGATATGTATATGTATATGTATATTGTAAGCATTGGCAGCAACAACAACAATGCGCACGATCGCTTTGTGGGCGGAGTTTAACCGTAAGCATGCGGCCACTCAGTGTGCACAAGCGAGACGCAAGCAACGCCTTAGCCACAGTCGCCTCAAAAGCGGCCCTCACGCATATCCTGCATTTTGTCACCGAAGTGCCGGCGACGCCAAACAGCGTGTCCTGTCCAGCCAAAGCAGCATCTGACTGTAAACGAAATAAATAAAACCGAATCCTGCCCTGCTGTGTGCCATCCATCCGAACGAATTCTGTTTGTGAATACAAACAAACATACATACATACATATGTTCGTATATGCATATGTAAATTGTATACTATTATCCTTGCTGCACGCAAAAGCAAAAGCGTTCAGGTCGCTTTTTGGCGCGAAAATTCACGCTTTGACTTTGAAAAACGCGCTACGGCAGTGTGAGCGAAATTGTAAATCTATTAAAGAGAAAGGATGTCGAGGATGTCATTCATTCATTCGTTCATTCATTCGTTCATTCATTAAAAAACAACAAGTTAAACCCATTGTTACATTAAAAATAATAATAATTAATAGTTTTTTTAGGTTGGTTTTGAACTAATTTACTAAATTTTAAATTTTGCATCATTTTTTTTTTTGAACACAGTTCCTAGGGGGCATATGTATATAAAAACACTACAAAATGGCGTGAGTTGCAGCTGCTGTAAAAACGCGAGAAGAAAGAGAGCAAAACAAAAAAAACACACACACAGATGAATAAACAATCAAGCCAAGGAGGAACGAGCAGAAAATTAACTGTAAAAAATGCCACAATATGCAATTGTTGATAATGAGGCATGTGGCGCGCATATCCTACATGCCCCTGACCTCCCCGCCAAATATTAAATGCAGTTTTTGTACTCCGAAAAAGGCGAAACAAACTCTGGCGCCTACGCCCGTTCGGCTAATTAGTCGAAGCTGTAGTCCAGGGGTGGCGCGGGGAGGCGTCAGGTTGGGGAATTTTCATGCAGCTTTAGGCAGCTACTGTTGCTGCTGCTGCATCTCTTTGGGGCGCTTGGGGCGCCGTTGTCGTATTTGCTAAACTTTCCATTTAATTTTGGCGCTGAACAGGCGGCGGCAATTAATTTGGAGGCGCAACAAGCGTTGAGAAGCCTCCAAATGAAGTGTGACGATCATCTTCTTCTTCTTCTTGTTTTTTGTGTTCTGCCTGTTCAAATATCCTGTAACTGCCTAGTTGGGTATATAGCGCCAAGTTTTCAACTGAAAATCGAGTTGCGGGAAAGAAGATTTCATTTTTCGATTTCGATTTTTTTTAAGCAACCTTAACTTTATTTGATGTTTCTTATAGGCATGATCCAAATGGTTGAGGTCTTTTAAGTTTTCTGGTTTTTAGTTACATTTCAATTAACAAATTTGTTTTGTTAGACGAACTTTTCCTCATTCATCATTCATGTTCATTCATGTTTCCTTGAGCGCTTGTTGACAATAGAAAAAAGCATTTCTCCGATCACAAAAAGTATATACAATATATTCATGAGCAGATCGGACAACCATAACATAAAGCTGCCATACCAATTGCAAATGATCTGTTCAAATGTTTTGCTTTGAGAAAAATCCTTTTTGGTTTTATCCCGTTTCCGTTCGCTTTAGTCCTTAATATTACGCTTTGAATACAGAAAAAATAAACTTTTATCGTATAATAGATTTCTTTCAAACTATTTTCTATAGTTTTTGTTGTTGTTGTTGTAGGGCATCTTTAAGTTCTCGCAATTTTTTCGTATGCTTCTGTGCATTGGCCTTTTGCCGCAATTTTCCTTGACTTTCTGTCGGTTTTTGCAGCAACTGTATTACTTCTTACTCGATCTCTCTCTTTCACTGTCCCTCTCTCTCTCCCACTCTGCCTGTCTGTCTGTTGGGTGTGCAATGTTTTCCCACCTTGCCACACATTCGACTGAGCGGGATGTGAATGGCTTTTTTGGATGTGCGTGCGTGACAATCTCGCTGCCCTCTCGACATTATACGGTTTTGGTCTTTTCCAGTTGGATCATTCAGGCATGACAATAAAGACCATTTGCTGCTGTTGTCGTTGTTTTTTTTTTTTTTTTTGTGTTTTGTGGTTGTTGCTGCTTCTGTTGGCCAAACACTAGGCAACAAATTGTTGTAATTATGGACCCAGTTGCGTTTCGCTTGTCGCTTCCCGATGTCATAATGTCGGTGTTTGTGTTTGTCTCCGTTGTTGTTGTTGTCTCCGCGTGGCCTGCAATTATGGTAAAAGTTGCATGGAACACAACCCACAACAGCAACAGCAACAACAAACAACAAAACAAAACGTTTCATTTTCAGTTACGAATTGAAATCATTTTGATGTGCTTTTGTTTTCGCAATTGCCGCATTTGGACAGCAGCAAGTTACAGAAAAAAAATAGGAAAAATAGGAAAAATCAAATATTAAAAGTAAGTCGCACTTAAGAGCACCCTGACAACTCACTGATTATTTATTTGTTTCAATATCTTTTCATATTCGAATTAACAAATTTGTCCTTTATTTCAATACGTTGACTTTTCCCTTTAGGAAAAAGTTATTCGGTTTTTGTGCTTTATTTTAATCCGTTGACTTTTTTCCTTTAGGAAAAAGTTATTCGGTTCGGATAAAGCTCGATTACTTTGTTTTCCATTGAACTTTTTGACTTTGGGTCTTTTAATCTTTGATGAGAAAATAGTATGTTGATCGTTTTATACCATTTTTTTAGCCTCAGATTGTAATAACAAATTGCGATCCTTGCTGAAAATTAAAATTATGTTTGTTGATTTAATGGAATGCGAGTGCATTTGGTTGATTTTATTTAAAATTCTTTGTAATTTCTTTCTCGATTGAGTTCTTCTGTGCAAGTTGCACACAGCTGACACACACAGAATTATTTGTTGCCGTGGGTATAGCGTGTTGCATACTTACCACAAATGTGTATGGTACAACGATGCCAGACATGCAACAAGCTGTCGTCTCTCTGTTTTTTGTTGTTGTTGTTGTTTCCTTTCTCATTCACTGCTGCCCCCTGTCCCCTGTGTATGGGGTAAGGTTTTGCTATTTTGATATGATTATTAAACTGTCTCCGTAAGTCTTCACAATGGCAACGAAGCGAAGAGATAATTATGAGATGCGCGTTGAGTACTTTTTATATTTTTACTGTCCCCGTACCCTAGCTGACTTCCCTGACTTCCTTCTATTGATCATATTGTAGTGCGATCTTATTTTTTGGTATTCAAAATGTTGTTGGTTAGCTTTTGACACACTCAAGGTGTGTGTGTGAACATATGTGCAACAATCCCCCCCCACCCCCTCTCTTTCTTATGTGAAATGCAATTTAGCGTAAGTGGCCTCTAGACGCGACAATTGTCGTTGTCGTTGTCCCCAAACCCCCGGCTGAACTGAGTAGGGGTGTGGCTAAGGGTTTGGCAGGGTTGGAATGAGAGGATGCTAATGAGGATGGGGGCATGTCGTTTACTCCAGTAGCTGTTGCTTACATATGCAAGTTCCGTTTGCTGCTTCCGTTCCGCCAAGTACCCAAGTAACCCAAGTCCCAAAATGTCAACCAGGTCAGCAGCAGCAGCTGCAGCTGCAACCCCAAAATCCCCAAACCCTTTATCGTCTTGGCTGCCTTTGAGTGTGTCGAGTGTGTTGCTTGAGTGGCTATGCACTTTACGCTTTAGGCTACTTTTCAACTCCCGCCCTGCCACCCTCAGCTTCCTCGTTCTCGAGTGTGTGAGCCGTCGTCTCTAATGTGCTAATATTAATCATGGCAGTCTTCACCTAACCCCCCCTTCCCGTACCCATACCCAACACCTTCTTCTACTACCCCTAGCACCCTTTTATTCGCTTTTTGGTTTTTTGTTTGGTTTGTTTTTTTGTTTTTTTGATTCGTCGTCTGCACCCGTGTGACGACATCAAATGGCATGTTAAATTTTGCTGCTGCTGCTGGGTCGCGTCACCCGGAAATATTTCCACTCATTACCAGCCTCCCGCCCCACCCCCTCCTCCCTCTGACCACCAGGCATTATTAGCTCTCATTTAGGTAAATCCCATTACAACAACGCAAAAGCTTGAAAAAGAGGAAAGAAGCAAAAAATAAATATAGAAAAACACAAGCTCGTTTGACGTTTGGTTGGCTGCGTCAAGTTGTTCGCTTAGGGTGTTTGCGCACCCTACCCTTAAACACCCCCCCGCCACCCTCTTTCTCAAGCTGATGCTGCTGCTGCAGATTTTCTGGTGTTTCTCATTGCTGACTCAAAAGCTGCTTTACAGTGGTGTTAATGCAAAGCCTTTTAACCACCCAAACGGCAGCAGCCTTAGACTTAGCCAGCCAAATATTTAAGTATAAGACGGGTCGGGACGAGGGGAAGGGGCGGATAATGATGGAGGTGAAGCGTTTGCTAAATTTTGCAGAGTTCGCTAAAGTTCAGCCAAACCATTTTTGGCCCGCAGCATTTTTATTGAAATATTTCAACACTTAATAAAGCTGGCTTAATTTAAGTATCTTAAAAATGTTGCGAGTTTTGAGAAAAACCTGAGAGAGCATTATGTATTTGATTTTTATTCAACATAATTAAAATCTTAAGCTGAGAAGCCATGTTTTTGTGGTACATGATTCGTGATACATAAATATACGTACGTATCTTCGGTTCGTGTATAAGCAAGTAAACTCCTTTCAAATGAAAAGTTTTGTGTATGTTTTAACATATTTTATTCAGTCTAGATTGCTCGAAATGCTGCCAAGAAAAATCATCAATTGGTAGAAAAATATCGAAAGCAAAGAAATCAAGGCTACACTTCCGAGGAGAAGTATAATGTGTTCTTAATTCATAGAGTAAACGTCAAAAAGATTTTCACACCAAGCCGAGGTCGGTATCCACAAGAAGCGAATAGAATAAAGTCAATGATATTTTTATACCCTGAACCCATTAAATGGGTAAAACAAGGTATAATGGTTTTAAGCAAAAGTATGTAACAGGCAGAAGGAAGCATCTCCGACGCCATAAAGTATATATATTCTTGATCAGCATCAAAAGCCGAGTCGATATAACCGTGTCCGTCTATCCGTCCTTCTGTCCGTCTGTATGAAAGCGTCGATCTCAGGGACTACAAGAGCTAGAGACTTCAAATTTTGTATATAAGTTCTCCTATACCATAAGCAGAACAAGTTTGTTTCAAATTATCGTTAACTACTCTGGTTTCCGATATACACATGGAATCGATTACAAAAAATATATAGAATTTGCCAAAATGTAAAAATCGGGTTAACGAGAGAACTTTTCTGAAATTTTCGTTCAAATCGGTTAGGAAACACCGGAAATATCGAATTTAATCGATTGAAACCAAAGTATTTAGTTTTGTTTACATTGATCATTATTTGGAAAAGCTTACCATAAAATATTTATTGCAACTGAGTCGGGCTATCCCGACTTGAGCTTTCTTAATTGTTGAAAATGCATTCGACCGACCCATTTCAAATCTAACAACATTGCCAGGCATTTTATTTTTTTTTTTTCTATCTGCCGATGTTTCTATCTGTTAGAGTTTTGGAAATCGATTGAAAGTCGATACATGTTAACGTTCTTATCGATTAAATAAACAAATTTTCCACATTTCCTGCTCGTCGAACAGATCTTGTTACCTTTAAGCCTTATCCGTTTTCTTTCCCATAACTTCCCCTTCTTTCACTTGTTTGATGCTTTGCACTGTTCCCAAATCCTGACTCCCTTTTTTATGCCATTTAATTAAGCTTTAACCGTTTAACCTTATTTCTTTTTACTTAATATGTAATTACAAGTTATTATTTTGTTTACTGATTTTAAATGTCCTTATGGAACTTCAATTCCCCAATGCAAGATGCACATAGGTATATAAATATAATTATTTTTTATGAAAGGTTAAGGATACAAAAGGTAAAGTTGGTTATATTTTGTGTCCGTGCGTCACCCTAAAGCTAAAGACTTGAAACTTTCCGAATACCGTGTTCCATCTCTTAGTCCGACGAGGTGTCAATATGGGATGGTTACGCTCTTTGGAGGCTGAGAAATCAATAACAGATCGATTCACCTCAAAAGAGCAAATGCATAGAACACATATAAAAAAAGATAGAATTTGGTGGGCAGGCTGGTTACATCTCCCAAATATGAACGCCTTTACTACCGGGGAAGTGGGGCTATCCTCATAGACAGTCACCCGACCGCGTTGCATTGACGACAAGATTCTTGTTACACTGCAACTGCAACCATTTTTCTTTTTTGTAACCTTTTCAGTTTCAATTAGAAATTAGGTAATGGAGGCAAGTTTTATTATACTCGATACCGAAGGTAAAGAGTATATTGGGTTTGTGCAATGTCCGTCATGGTGGCCGTCCGTCCGTCCGTCTTTCCTTTCGCATGTTCGAAACTTTTTTCAAAACACCCTTCAAGCTAGAGACTTGAAACTTTGCAAATGTCTTTATCTCTAGCATAGTAAACTAAAGTGGCGCTCTACGATAACTGGGGGGGCCACAAATCGATAAATTCGATAACTCAAAATCGATTAATCCAATTATTTCGCACGCCCATACAGCTAGAACTATCAAATTTGGGGAGAAGAAGAAGCTACCAACGACCCCCAAAAAACTACATCAAACATTTTGGAGCTTTTTTAATCGGTTTAACTGCTTGTATCGAGTGTACCGCAGTCGGTTGCATCCGAACTCGTTATTGTATTGTCGTATTTAAACATTTTTCACTTTTGACCACCCCCTTGTGTTTCTTGTGCTTTTGTTATGTGTATTTTTTTTGCGCACCTTAAGTTTCTATTAAAAGGTACAGTTGCTGCAGCAAGACAAGTCAAAGCACTAGCCCATTCCCGGTCATAGCCAGGAAAACGTTCCTTTTTCCCATTTTTCTAACTTTAGGCTACCACCATTATATGCGTGCCTCTTAAGTGGGCGTGGCATGTGCGGGCAACACACAAAATTGCACATTAGATTCTTGAGTTGGAAGGAGGGGGAGGCGGAGGCGGAGCGAGGGGGGGCCGTGTAGAAAGCGTTGCAAGCGTCGGGTGTGGAATTATACAGAACTGCCAAGTGCCCTTACCCACCCCAAGCCAGCCTGTCTAAGCATGTTGCACGGCCTCAAATTGTGCAGTTTGCAGCCATAATTATTTTTACGGCACATTGCGCCACTGTGCCGCACAGTCACCGAATCGGGCGGGATCGTAGGTGGTGGTAAGGGGTTGCCAAGCTAGGGTTAAGTAGGCGCGCACTGCAGCACTGTTGCAGTTGCAACAATCTCTGCATGCATCGCCTGCATCGCCCCTCACTCTCTCACACAAACCAAAACCCTTGCGCGCCACATAGAAAATAATAATAAAAATAATAATGCATATGCCACCGGTTCGGCCCCTCTTCTAGCATATGCCTCACCCTCTATGTATGTGTGTGTGTGTGTGTGTGCAACATTGTTGTTGTTGTTGTTGTTGTCGTCTGCTAATTTAGATGAGCATGCTCGACAGTAATTTGCATGCCAGTTGCAGTTGCACTCGCCACAGCGAGACTTCCATTCCCACACACACAAAATCACCAGCAACAGCAACAGCAGCCGAACCCACGAGGAGGAGCAACTACCTACTCTACCCTATTGCCACCCCACTCCCCCGTAGCCACCGGTGGCAGGGCACTTGGTGCCTTTTGCTCTATGACTGTCACCCAGCGTTGACAAAGCCGCCTCCATGTGTCGTCGTTGTTATCAACATCATCCACGTTGTTGCTGTTGCTGTTTCTGTTGTTGTTGTTGCGGCTTTTGTGCATATGTCAACGTTGTCTTTTAGTTGTTGTTGTTGTTGCTGTTGTTGCTGCCGCCGCCGCTGGCTGTGCCATGTCATTCACACACAAAGTGTGCGGCTCTGAGCTAAAATGGCATACACTTGCACACTTTGCTTTGATTCGCCCTCTCGACATCGTTGTTGCACCGACTGACTGCTGTGGCAGAGGCAGCACCAGCAGCTGCAGCAGCAAACAACAAGAGTAGACCTAGCTAGGCACAGAGGCGAAGGCGTGCCACTAATTGAGGCAACCAACTGCAGCAACCATAGCGCACTTCAGGCACAACTGTACCCCCAACAATCTCTCTCTCTCTAGCTCTCGCTCTCACTCTCTTGCTTTTAAACTATCTATCTATGTGTCGATACACCAAGCTTAGGTCAAACCCAACAACATTAACTTTTAGACTTTTATGGAATTTAACCAACAATATTTCTTCAATATAACAATACAATAGTTTCGTTTTCAAAAATAAATCAACAACTATGAGAATAAGATCAAATCTAAATAGAAGTTTAAAGCTTAAGGGATGATTTGGTGATATTTTTCCGTAGCTGAACGAATGAGTTGCATTTTTTTGATATGTACTCTGAATCCGAAGATAAATAGTCATGGTGTCTGTTCGTCTTTCCTTTCGACGAGCTTTTTGAATCACAAGTAACGATATCTTCCACAGCTTTAAGGATCAACCATAGTTTTTGTTGGCGATTTCGTACAAGATCAAGATGCATCAAACTATTTATACTGCAACGTTTTCACTTATATTATATATTATGTTGTGAAAAATCCCTGGTAACAGAATGAAAATGAATTAGTTCCCAATTACCGAAAACTAAATTTAATCCCCTGCGACTGGGATTCAATCATATTTTGAATGAACTTCGAAACTGATGAAACATTACTACATTATTATTATTGAGGAGTGTCTGAATAAAAAAAAAAAAGGTTTGCATTGATTTGAAAATTGTTTTTAAAGCACTTTGTTTTAAGAATGAATAAGCTTTAAATATAAAATTTCGATTTACTTATTACATACAATTTAATTATAATTATGGTTGTTTCATATTTTTTTGAAACTCACATCTTTAAAGTTTTTAATAATACGTTCGAGTGGTAATTACTCAAGTCAAAGTTATTTCTCATTGATTCAAAAACGAATCGTTTTAAATAAGTTATATTTGACAAACAAAGTAATTTCGTATTCAATTTTCAATATGAAAACCTCAAAAATCGTAATCATAAAATTTTTGATTTTGTGTTACATTTTTTTTTTTCTTTGTCTAAACGATTTTTACTTTGAAAATTACGCATTTTGCTTAATCAACTCAACGAGCTGATCAACAGATACTACGATTATATGAAAAATGTATGTGCAGAGTATAAGGGGGAGACTCTGAGGGTTGGGGGGGGACTTCTGGGGTCTGTGTATTTAGAGCACTTAAGCGCAGTGGCACTCAATTAAAGCATTGACAACAATAGATAAATTTTGATTGAGTTACGACTATGCTAAAAAGGGGGCAGGCAACAATTGGGGCATTTAACACACAGCACAGCGCAGCACAGCACAGCGCCTGTCTGCTGCAGTTGGGTGGAATAGGGTTGGGGGTTGGGGCCTCCCACCGATATGGGTGTGGGAGCGTAAATTGTGCGCTTTTGGATTGGCTGTGTGGCCAGACTGGCTAGAACTACTGGGTAGAACTTTGTGTGACAGCAGGCGGTGCATGCAAATGAAAAGCCCGTACTTTTAGCCTAGACGAGGACGGACGACGACGCCGTCAACTAAATGATCCCACTGTATGGCCAAGCCTGGCACCTTGTTTGCAGTTATAAAAAACAACACAACAAAACAAAAATCCTGGCATAAAGGTGGACCAGCTGGCTGATGTTGCGGGTGGGATGGGGTGAGTGTTTGTGAGGGAAAAAAGTACAGCGACAACAGCAACAAATCATGCCTTTGCTGTGTGTAACAGTGTGTGTGTGTGTGTGGCACAGTGGCACGTCAACAAACGGAAGCCATGCCAAAGCTAAAACACAACCACAGAGACACAAACGATATGTGCGCCTTGCAATCAAACTGTAAACTATGGACGACGCCATGGCCGCCTGAATGTGTATAAGTGTATGTGTATGTGTGTGTTTGTGTGTTTGTGTGTGTGTGTGCTGAGCGAATTTTACCGCCCAAAGTGCTGGCAGTAACGCCAAAGACCAATGCCAAAAGTGGACATGGAGGTGCATGTGGCATGTGTGGCATGTTGTGGCTGGCTGGCTGGCTGGCTGGCTAGCTGTATGTGTGTGTGTGTGTGTGTGTGGAGGTGGTGTCTGAACTCAGGCGACAGCTTTTTATGCCACTCAGCCGCCTTATTGTTGGTAGTTTCTTTTCTGCTGTCGCTGCTGCCTCTGCTGCCTCTGCTGTTCGCGTTGAAAGCGTTACAATGGCGTGAAATAATATGCAAAATACTTGCACTAACACACACACACACACACACACACTAGCACATATTTAAACTTACACTTACATATGCATGAGTGCAAGTACCACACACACAAAGGCAACATTAGCCACTCCATAAAAGAAAAGCAAAAAAAAAAAAAATAAATGTTGTTGTCGGCGGCGGCGGCGACGACTGGTGACGAGTGGTGTTGATCGCCGCACGGTTGCTAATTAGGCCACTTAGAGAACGGGCCTGGGCACTTTTTGCAGGAAATCACGAGAGAACGCCAAGGCAGCTTGGCTTGGCCCAAAAAAGGGGTTGTTACATACATACACATACAACTGCAAGACCGACCGACCGACCGACCAAACCACCCATTCCATACAACACCTCAGTTGCAGCTCAAGTCGAGCAACCATTATTGCCTAGTGCCATGAAAGTGTATGCTTGTGTGTGTGTGTTTGTGTGAAGGAGGTCAATGCATTGGCTCCGGCGGCACTTGACAGCGCTACGCTCAGCATTGCCAGGGCAAGGAAGGTTGGAAAGTGGAGTTACTCAAGCCGCATGCCCCTGCTTATATAGCCGCGTGGCAGCTTTAAAGCCTTTAAAAATGAGCCAGTTCAACAGCATTGCAAATAAATTCGTTGAATCGTTCTTCCTCATCTACACAAAACCAAGTCGTTAGTCTAGGACGTGTACCTTAACCACATTTGGCCAGATCACACGATATGATCACATTTTAAATCGTTCCTGTGGGCTTCGAGATTATACATCGCATTAACCAAAAATTATTTGTTTATTATAATTTTCTATCCTTTTTTTTTTAAAAAACTTTTAGTTTAGGAGTTTCATAAATTTTTAAGTACTTTTGTGGCTAGGTTATGGTTAAATCCTGTTATGGTTAGATTTCGTGATAGCAGTTTGAGTTTTTCAAATAATTAATCAGGATTCCTATGTTTTCTTGGTTTGGGTTAGTGAGGCTATCAATTGGCTAGTCAATGGGAAGGTTTGGGCTTGTGTTTGTTATTTAGGATGGTATAGAAGTTTTGGTCAAAGACAAGAGGATCCCTCGAAATACCTGGGACCAGGGCTTGTGGTATTTTTGGGTAAAATCTATTGAGCGGAAAGTGTTTATGTGTTGAGAATTGCTTTCGAATCGGAGCAGATGCAGATTCAGTTGGTTTCCTATTGAGTTTCCTGTGTAGGGAATGGCTTGAAAGATGGCGGTCATTTTGGCGATCTAAAATCGTAGAACTGGGAAGAAGATCAGCTTAGTATTACTGAGTTGGATGTGGTGATTGTGAATGAAGTGCCCAATTGTGGCGTTGAGCCATCAGTGTTAAAGTTGGATAAAGTAGTTTCGGTCATTGTTTTTTGTGGGTTGTGATGATTGTAGATGAATCTATGGATCATGGTGGAAGGAGGTATTTTAAAAAGAATCGATACTTTTTAAAGACAATTGATCATGGAGATATATTTAATGGATAGTTACGGTCTAGGTCTGTTGGTAACAACTAAATTATGCCAGATCAGCTGAGTACACCGAAAAGTCTTGAAGACAGAACTCCCGTTCTTATCCTAACTATCACTGGAACAATGATTTCGTGTTTATAATCCTCTATGTTTTGTTATAAGTTAAATTTTTGATGTTTGATCAGTGTTTTTTTTTGGTTTTGTTCTATTTGTTTTGTGCTAAGAAATATTTTTCGGGCTTTGCGAGCAGCCTTTAAGTTGAGTAACTTGTGAAAGCTCCGAACCATGATGAAAATGAACTTTCGGTAGGGTTGCTTTCTTTGATGATGTCGTAGGTTTGCTTGCTTCATGTCGATATTTTTCAATAATTTCAAGAAATTTGTTTGATAACGATTGAGTTGAACTTCGGTCGAGCTGGCTGTGGTAGTAGTTGGATTTTAAGTTTTCCTTGCAGTTGATGCAGTAATTGAGGCTATACCAGGGTTTGTTTGGTTTTCGATCGAAGCGTAACGGGTTGCAGCTTTGAGACAGAGCCTTGTGCCTTTGCAGTAAGTAGTTATGTGAGCGAACCGGTCTCAGATTGGACTGTAGATCACCGTTGACATTTTGAAAATCAGCTAGGCACGACTAACGACAAATAATCAACTAACTCTTACAGACTTTTTTTTATAAATTGGTTAAACAGCTGGCTCAAAATCACACCTCTTGATTCCCAATTCCAAAAGCTTTTCTTTTCATACAGCTGGCGGCAATGAACAAAAAACTCATCATCATCAGCAGCAGCAGCAGCAGCTTAATTAAGCATCTATTAGCATAAAGTAAGAATCAAAGGATCGTGAATCCTCAATAAGCTTACAAAGAGAGCGATCTGCTGGCTTAGTGAATGAAATTCAAGCACAGGATATGCGGCACTTTTGATCAGAATCGGATGGGTTAGACAGTACAAGCAAACAAAATTAATACAATAAAAAAAAAAATGCAAAAAAATAAAAATAAAAGAAGCGTAGAATACAACAACGAAAAGATCAGAAAGACGCGACGGCGATCCAATGAATGAAGTGAGGCGAAACTCTTTTAAGTAATTTGAGCTACCTAAAAGGATATACACACACACACACATACACACATTTGTGTGTATATGTCAAGCACTAAGCAGCAGGATAACTCCACTCGGCTCTGGGTCGTTCAACTGAAAGGAGTCAAAGAGCCGTCGTTTAGCTAATAACAAGGCCCTTAATGATTAAGGTGAGGAGGCGGCGAAGTTTCAAATTCTTTGTCAATTCAATTAGATAAAATGTAAAACTAATTTGGTATAAATTTTGAATTAATATATATTAACTTAACTTAACTTATTGACTTGGCAAAATGATGATGACTGACTTAATGATGCTCGATTTACTTGTTATAACCATTTTGTGCATCTTTTCGATTGCTTGTCAAATGCAGCTCTGCAGCTGTCAGGCGAAGATGTCTAATGCTTTGCAACCCTAACTTTTATTCAGCTCTGTTCTGTTCGGTACTGAATGGAGCTCATCCGAAAAAGTTACGGGCTGCTGTCAAGCGCGGCCAGATGACGTGACCCTTCGGCAACCCTCCATAAATTGGCGACAGTTCGTTGGAAACGTCAGGCACGGTGGTCTATATAAGAGTATGTCAATTAAGGTCCAGCAGCCGCTGATTTATGCAATTGCCAGCGGCTGCTTTGCACAACGACAAAACTCTCTCTCAATTTTTTGACTCTCTGAATCGCATTTTTTCGGGTACTAAGCGGATCCGAGTTTTTGCTCTGCCCACCATCATCAGCCTCGAGCTGGCGGGGCCACTTCCTTCCGTTACAGTTGCCCACGAAAAAAAAACACACACACACACACATCACCAAAAAAAACAAAAACCCCAGAAAGAAAATACGAAATTTTTGGACAGTGAACCCCGCTAATTGGCGGACGTCGCGTTCGGTTCGTGCCCCAAAACAGAGACTCGATAATAACTTCTTCAACGAGCGCCATGAAGTGAAATTATTCGGGTAAACATGCACGCTAATTACAAAGCCTCAAACGATCTTCACAAAACAAGTGAAAGCATGCCACTCGGATGAAACCGACTGCCAAATTCTCTGATTCCATCATAGAAACACGTTGTAAGCAATTCGATTACAAACTGTGGTTTTGGGGCTTGACTACGCACCAAATTTCGTGACTCGAGCTTAAAAGCTGTAAAAATTATAAGTTTTAGCGCTTTGCAAAGGCGTTGGAGCGTAAGATGTAGTTTAAGGAGATAGAATGTTTTTAAGAAGATGAAGTTTAGGGAATGTCAAAACTCTGATTGCAGACCTCTGGCGAAAATTGCCAATTGGCGACCCTTTCTTTTGATAATTTGAAAGAATGAGTAATTTATCCATTTGCACCTTTGAGGTGTATCAATCTGTTACCAATTTCCCGGCATCCTAGTGGGCGTAACGCTCCTAGGGTGACCATAAAAAGCGCGTTCATACAGACAGACGGAAAGACAGCTTGATGGACACAAAACCAATGAACTCTTTACTTTCGGAATTAGAGTATATGAATTAACCCAATAAAAGTACCACTAAACATTGATTGTCGACTTATAAATACCCTTACTGAACATTTACAATATACATTTTTGATCCTATTCCGCAACTTAATCTCTGTTTCACTACGCAAAAAAAAACAAAGGAATAAAAATAATTGTAACAAAATATTTCTTGTGGCTCAAACTAATAAATAATTTTTTTTATTCATCCAAATGTACTTGATAAGAAATGATTGGTGTACGATATAATAAGAACTGAGAAATTATCGTTTTTCGATATATCTGTAATATCTTCGATTATTATTTATTGTTTAGATAGAAACGATCGTGACACGATATAATAAGATTTAAGGAATTATCGTTTTTCGATATATGTATGTATTTGAAAAATATTCGATATTTTGTTTAGTCAGAAAATATCGTTGGAAACTCGTTATTTGATATATTTGAAATATTTTCGATCCTTTAGGTACATTTGTACTTTGTTTTGTAAAAAACTATCGTTATACGATATAATATAAATTTGTATTTTTTCGATCAACTTTAAATATTTTTTTATATATTTTAATCATTTTTTTTTTTTGTACAACAACATGTACTTTGAATGGTTGGAAGTTACCGTTGATCGATATAATAAGACATGCTCGTTTTAAGATATATTTGCAATAAACAAAAACATTAAAATTATTATATATAATAATCGTTGCTCGATTTATATTGAATATTTAGCATACCACCGAATGAAGTTTGGCTGATTAGAAAAAAATCCCTATCGATACATGGAGTTACTAGAATTTCATGATAAGCATCAACAGTCTCCTGGTTATGATAACCTGAATATAATTAAAACAAAAAAAAGCGGAGTGCAGCCTGCTTTAGAAAAGGCACTATACACTTGGTGAGTGTATGAGAAAAAAAATTATATAATATTTTATGAATCAATTCACAAGAGCGCCAAGTGGACCACCGTCGCTGTCGCTGTCAGCGTTAGCTTCAGCGTCAGCATCGACGCCAGTCGGGGCAGTCAGGAGTTGGGGGATAGGCAGCCCCGGCGGAGTCGGGTTGAGGCACACGAATATCGCCAACGTCGTCGTGCAGTTAGCGAATGAGCCACTTAAAGAGCCACAAATAATAATAACGACTTTAACGACAAGCAGCACAGCAATATAAACAGCAACAGCAACAGCAACACAAACAACAACAACAACAAGATCAAATCCACGCCCCTGCCTCGCCCTCTCCTGCCTGTCTCCCTGTCGCCCTGTCTCCCTTCCTCCATCCATGCTTCCATCCATCCATCCATCCATCTATCTCATCGTTGGCTGGCACAGTTGGAGCCACACAACAAGCTGCAGGGTCTTTGCCGAAACAAAGTTGAGGTCTTCGCGTCCGCCCGCTTATGACTTGAAGTTAAGTTTTTGATTATGACGAGAGAGCGCAGGCCTTCATCGTCATCGTCATCATGCTCATAATCATAATCATGATGATGATGATGATGATCATCATGCATGTGGGGCCTTGCCTTAACAAGCTCAAACGAACAGGTTTATTGTGATATGATGTTTTGGTCAGCATCGGCGGTGGCCAACACACAAGCACAAACATACATACCATACCATACCATACCATACATACGCACAGTGCTGCTCAAACTGTGAGCGAACCTGCGAAAGTCATTAAGTCATCTGGTTAGCTCTGCAGCTTCCATCATCATTGGCCACTGGCCACTGGCCAAATGAGTCACAGCTATGTTCTGGTCAAGTTATTGAAACTCATAATTAAACGGTTAAATAGACGTTAGGCAAAACTCGTTCCTGATTGGGATTGAAGCTTCTCACACTTGTGCGTTGTTCGTACACATAAGCTGACAAAGCCTTAAAGCTGATACCATGCTCACTGTTCTCATAATTCTTTTGTTTGACTTGCTGCTACCCTGGACTTATAATATTAACATCAAATTTGGAGCTTTTTCCTAAACTAGCCCGACTTATTTATTTCTATGTTTCCTGATTGAGACAAGTGAAATGCATATGTTTCGGTTGGGAAATGTTATGCCTTGCTCAATTCATAATTATATATATCATTGAAATATTTTTGGAATGCATTTGAGGTGTTCGCTGTTGACAGTTGTTCAAAGTCGCCTGCATAGTTGGTTAAACATTGCACACCTGCAACTGATATGCTGCTGTCAACAAATATTTGCGTCTTTGACGCCTTTGCGGTGATTTGCCGTGTGGACCCCGTCGGGCAATTTTAGCGACAATCTCACACCTCAACACTTATGAATGCCAACACACACACACACACATACACACCTGCAATCATTTACATACAAATCAATTTGCATAATCAGCTATAAAGGCGACAAATTATGCAAGAGAATTGCAATAATTCCCATTGATTTGTATAGAAAGTGAAACCAACTTGTTAAGAATAAGCTCTTGATTTTGGATATTTCAGAACTCCCTGACTATATAAATTTTATCTGTTTGTGCCTCAACCTTGTTAATCGTTTCGTTTGGTTCTTTTTTTGCGGACGCAAACACACACACACGACATGACCTTTAGGAGTCGTAAAAATCAATATCATTAATGACCGAAAACGAGGTCCATTTCTTGACTGTTTGACGGCACACAGCTTCACGAGTCTTTAACTTTGTCTGCCCGATAATCAATGCGAGATCATCTTTTTGGCCAAAAGACGCTTCGTCGCTCCTTAAAACCTAAAAATACTTCCTCTCCCTCTCCCTCTCGTTCGGTGGCCATAAAAATCTCAGTCGCATTAAAGGGACTTGGTCGCAGTCACGGTTTCTGTATTTGTGTATTTCTTTTTTTGGTTGCCATCTCGGTCTCTCTAACGTCCAATCTCAATAGACTCATCTACATCACATCCGCGCGTAATAAAATGCACGCACGCACTGTCGACACCAGCAGGTGATAGAGTCGATGTGGTAGGGTCGATGGAATCGAGGGAGCGAGGGTTGTACGAGATAGCTGGAAGCTAAGCTTATGGTGCAGCATCCGTTTTTGTGTTTGTGTTTGTCTGCTGCTGCTCGCGTCATCGTCTAATCAAAATCAAAGTCAAAGATCATTGCGTTGAAAGCAGCTCAAAATGTTGCTGTCATGTAGGTCGTTTTTCCCCCTCGCCGGACTTTGCCTGACTTGCCGCTGACTGCGTGCTTTTGGGTTGCGTGTTTGGTCATTTGTAACACCTAACGGTTGATTTGTATAATCTTTTATTTCAAACAGTATAATAAACATAAACTGGCTGCGTGTCTCACACAACTCCTAAAATCGGGAATAATTCATAATTCATTAATTGGAAAAACAACTATTTTTTGGCCCAAGTGCCTAAAAGGGAAACACAGCCGCCCCATCCTTTGATTCCCATTTAATACAATGCAGAATCGGTTGATGTATTTGTCAATTATTCAAATTTCTAAATGAATTCTTATGACTGATGCTAATAAAATATAATAATATTGATTTGGGGTTAAGGACCATATTTTCGCCTTAAGTTTCCTGCCAGTATCAACTGCCGGAGACATCTTACAGCAAGCAAGTTTGGAGGCTTGCCACATCTTGAAATCTATCCTTTCTCTAAACAATGGTGTTTGGTAACTTGGTGCTATATCGGTCTAAGTATTTATTCGGTAGGAAAACCAACTTTGAACTCAAGTGAGAGTTCTTTATGCAGGTTATATTGAATTTTTTGAGATTTCCTCCTCCAGCGTCCCGTCAAACGATTAAAAGGAGCATGCTGATCAACTTTATTCTCTTAACAACACATCAGTTGTCTCTTAATCATGCGAAATCCTAAACCGTAAGTGGTCGTTTTTTATTTTCACCTAACGGAAAATCCTTGGTAAAAATCCTAACCCTTCTTTTTCAATTCGACAACTACAGCTGAGATATTTGCATTAAACATTTCAGTCGTAACAATATACTGAAGACAGTAAGTCGAGAAGTGCAAAGTTTGATTTGGGAATAGAAATTGTAAATGCAGCTTGTTCTTTGACAATGCTTTGGAATTGAGTCAAATCTGTTTTCGGACCACCCAATAGTTAAAGCTACCCCAAAGCCGCAGCCTTCCGCAAAACAAAAACCTAAAGAAAACAAAACTGAACCGCAAAAAATTGTCAACATTGGCAATTGTTGTTTGACCCAATCGACGAATTTGTGCAATGTCCAGTGGCCAGCGGCGTCATGAGGCAACTGCAACTGCAACGGCAACGGCGACCAGGCAATGTCTATTGAAGCAGTACGAAAATGGAGGATTTTGACAGGAGAGGGGGACCTAAAAAAAATCTTGTCGTTGGCAAAAGCATTGACAGGGGGGAAAGTGGGTTGGAGTGGGGCCACCCACGCCGCCAATGGGGCGTATGAAAAACAATTTTCGAGCGGCTTTGTGCGATGCGATGCTACAACAACGTCAACCAGCTATTGTTGTTGTTGTTGTAACTGTAGCTGTAGCCTGTGTAGCTGTTGTCTTTCAACATTTTGAGTTGTTGTGATTATGGCGAGGCGCTCGTCATCATCGTCAATGCGCTGCTCTGTCGTTTCGATTCGTTTCGTTTTTTTTTTTTTGTTGCCTCGATCGTTGATTTCATAATCTCTTCCGTTGCCATTTGTTGCTGGCGGTTGTTGTTTGTTGTTGTTGTTGTAGATTTGTGGGTGACCGCGCACTCTCTAAAAACGTCAATCACTCAATTAAACTTAATTATAATTGCGAAGCGATGATGGCGGGCGAGCCGAGTTTGTTGAATAAATTCCGAAAACAAAAAAAAACAAAACTTAAAACTGTGGACTGCTTTAGCAAGAAAAGCGGTGCCGGGAGCCGGGCGAAAGGGTGTAGGCAAGTCTAAGGGATAGTTGTGAAACCGAGAGAAAGAAAGAGAGCTAGTGGGAGAGAGACAGTGGGAGGGTAGGCAACCTAAAGATTGACTTCAAGCTAATTTGTTTAGTGGTTCTTGTTGTTGTTGTTATTGCTGCTCGTTCGGATTTCAAGAAATTCGCAGAAAATTGTAAATGCACGACGATGGACGACGACGTCGTCGTTTGGACAATGATGATGATGATGATGATGGCAAAGCGGGCAGCCAGCACCACCGCCACCACCATAACTGCCACCACCAGCAGCAGCAGCAGCGTCACCAGTTAGTTTGGTGGTTTCAAATTTTGTGCTGTTTGGCTATTTGCTTTTTTGATTGGCCTGGCCGGCCTGAGAAAATGAAAGACCACAACAGAGAACAACAGCTTACATGATGTTGTCGCGTTATGCAAAATGCCTTCAACTCAACTCAACCACCGCCCCGCTCCGCTCCGCACCCGATACACCTATCGCTCCCACGACAACCAAAAGCAACTGAAATCGCCCACCCAGAAGACGGAACGAAACGAAATGAAACGAAGTAAAATCCACTCCACTCTACTGACCCCCCTGGTAGTGTCGATAGGAGCTTTGTGGATGATAGTGGGTAGTTGAGGGTAACGTTATAAGAGGTCTCAACGGGTTGGAGAAGTATGTACTTTCACCTAGATGACAACAGACAGCCCAGACCAGACAGACACTAAGACGGACCGACATCGAAGCGTAACCCTCTCGCCTCTTGCTGTTGTTGTTGTTGTTGTTGTGTTGAGCCACGCTTGAACATCTTTTTCACACACTGTGACAAAATGCCCGAGCCAAGGGACCCAAGGGAGCCAAGGGAGCAGAGGTAGGGGGAGGCTACGCACTTGCACAACAATTGCATTGTTTCGGCATTCGCATGAAAAAAATAATATACTATATACATACTATATAGTAGTACTTAGTACAGCTACCCACATTATATAAATGAGGCGACGCAACGTGTGGGCGTCAACTGCTTTGGGCACTGGAGCGAAACACGCAACACACAACCCACAATCAAACTGAAATTAACTCTATGAAGTCAAGAAGACTCTTGGACTCTTTGACCGTTGTCACATCTCTTTAAATTTCTTTGGTATATTATATACATTTGTGTCTGTGTAATTAGGGGACGGCGTTGTTGTCAGTTCTTCGGTTGACAGACTGTGTCGGTGGACAATTTTGTAACTGTGGAGATTTGGAAATCGGAATTATAATTGCAAGTTTGCTATTTGCAAATGGGAACTGTCAATGGGCGGTTGTGCCAGAGAAAGGAGAAAACCTTAACGAATATGTTCAAGAAAACGTAATGTATATCGAGATGAAAAAGCGGTTCTAGTTTTAAGAGAAGTTTATTCTACCCGAATTGGAACCCTTTGCAAAATTATGTTAAAAAGCAGAAATATAGGAAAATGATGTACCATACGAATCTCAACTCTATTACTTTTATTCAAGCAAACTAGAGCGCACACAAGACATTCCTAGTCCTCGGTAGTCCAAGGACCTTTTTTAGAATGATTGCTTAAAATCAAACATAGAACTTTTCCGTATAAATAACAAATATTGATTATTAAACCTCTTGAGTTTTAAAATTTGTCGTACCTCGACGGACTTTTTTGCCGAATATTTTTGAATTTCTTTGAAACGTGTTCCTAAGATCTAATGAACAGTTAAATAAGGTCCAGCTAATTATTGGTAGACATATTCGATTTGTTTCTTCGAAAAAAGTTCTTTGACTTAGTTCTTAAAGTTCTTAATTTGCAATCCAATCTAATCTGATAATGTTAAGTAGAGCTAGAAGATCCTATTGTTTCGGGTTTTTTTTTTATCATTGTCTGGAATTGCAATCGGCACATCTGTTCAACTGCAGGCCGCAGAGTGCTTTGTACGGGATTGAGCTGAAATATATATATATATTTATGGGTAGTTGTTGATTTGGTTTCGATGCTGTGTTGTCTATATGTATATTGGGGGTGTGTGTGTTTGTGTGTTGATAGTTGTGTGCGAGTTTATCGCCCGTACTTGAGGCAGTCAAGTAGATTTAATTGCAGCAGGCCCTCGATTTTATTTCATACGAATTTTCCATTTTTCCCCCGATATTTTCTTTATTCTAGTTTATTTTTATTATTTTCTTTTTTCTATTTGTTTTGTTGTTTGCTGAAAATGTTCTCAATTTCATTGATTTCAATTGTTGCATTGCGAAAAACTATCGATTACAATGTTAAGGCGCAGCACAAAGAGAATAAAGAATCATGCAGCAACAAATACAACAAATACAACAACAACAACACACAGATACGCATGCATGTAGATTGCGGGGGTTGGGCTCTTGACAATAGGCCAAATCGTTTAGGGCCATTAAGTGCGCTTGAGCACAACAGGCCACAGTTGTATTACCTCAAAATCTAGAGATCAGCTCACTCCTCCTCTACATATAACAAATCCATTATCAAGTACCTAGAACAACAAACAACAACCCCTGCCCTCTCTTTCTACCTTTTGTTTCTGCTCTTTCGCACTCATCGTGAACGATATATATACATTGAGTCGGCAGGTGGCGCTGCTGCTCAGCTCAGCTCAGTTCAGTTCAGTTCAGCTCTGATCGATCTTTGCAAAATGTCCGCCCACACATTGCCACCCCATTGCGGGCGCACACCCTCTACTCTACCCTCTACCTCGAAGTCTCAGTTGTTTGGGCACTTAACGCGTAATTGCCGCACATCGTCAAACCATCAAGTTGACAAAAGCGTTGTTGTTGTCGTTGCTGTTGCTGCTGCTGCTGTCGGCTAGATTCCCATTCATCAAAGCTCATCCATCGATTGGCATTGTCTGTACCCGAGAGTCTTCATCAGCATGTTATTGTTGTAGTCGTTGTTGTTGTTGTTGTTGTCTGTTGAACAAGACCTATTATTTGTAGGTCATAAATTTTATTGCTCAACTGCCGTTGCTGCAATTAAATCTCAATGGATCTGGCGGGCGGCGGCCTCCTTTGTCCACTTCCCACTACTTGCAACACTGTCAACTCTCCGCGCTCAGACATAAACATATATGTGCCTATATGCTAGATGACGGCTCATCCCCCCGCCACCCCAACCAACCAATTCATTTATGGCAGTCACCATTAACCCTCACAGCAGCAGCAGCAGCAGCAGCAAAATATTTTGACATTCTTTGCACCCAACAACAAAACTAAACTAATGAGCCGAATTGCAAAACTTCACGTTTTGTGTGACCCTTTTTGGGTGCCTGCGATTCAATCGATTGATCTTTTGATTTTAATCTATATAGTTGCTTAGTTGGTTGGTAACTTTTAGCTAACTGCTAACTGGGCTTTTATCATCTTACAGCCTGTTGGCCCGCCATTAGCCACAAATGTCGCTCAGTTATCAGCGCTGCTCATCTCATCTTCCATTTCCCATCTCTGATCAAATCTTCCTTCCTTCCTTTCTTACTTCCCCATCATGCCATTTGGCCATGAATCTTTTTGACTCCAACTGGGAGTGAGTTTTTGGGGTGTATTTATTCAGCTTGAGATAATTCAATAATATAGAAGTAATCAACTTATTGATCCAAGAAGTATTGAAGTATTCAACTTCCTAAATTAAAGAGCACCCTTCAGGATCATTGCCATAAACAGCTGTAAGGATTTTTTATGCTATCCCATTACGCTTAAGCTTAGAATTGAATGAAAGTGAAAGTGAAACTCTACATATTGATCCAGATATAATATAAAAGAAAGAGAAATCCTCAACGGTTCGTGGTCCGATATCTTCATTCAATTATAATAAACATGGCATTTACCTGTGTGGGTTTGATTTCTTGAACTCTTAGCACGGTCAAAGCGCTGAGTGCTGTGGTAAGGCCACTCAACTGATGGCGAGATGGCAATTTCTAGAGTCTAGGGGCACCACACCTAAAACACATTAAACTTCATGCAACCAGACATTTTCCCACAGGCGTCGCAAGACGGCGCTTGGCTAAACGAGCTACGTGTCATCGCCATCATCAGGTGGATGCTGGTGGCAGGCGGGTGGCGGGAGATTGATGCTGGATTTTGTTGCTGGCTGTTTGCTTTTATTGTGCAGTAGGCAAAAATTCACAGCAAATCTGAAGCAATCGCTTAGACAAAGTCAACCCTTTGATAAAAAAGTCAACGGTGCTGTTTTTTTTGTGGCTTTTGATGGGGTCGAGTCTCAGTGATTCTATTAGCAATTCCGCTGAAATCGAGTCGCATATCTAAAACCGTTATGGGCCAGTCAGACGCGCACGCTGGTGATGCTGGTGCTCGTCTTGTCGTGGTGGTGGTGGTGCTGGGAGGAATGGGGGCTTGACGGCATCAAAGGGCAGCGCCACTTGGCGGCCGTTCCGTTCCGTCAGAGAGTTGCGCTTGAGCGAAAACAGTAGCGCCGGCTGCGAACAGCAGCAGCAGCAGCAGCAAAAACAAATAAATGCAAAAGTTCAAAGCCTAATGCGAAAAATTCGCAGAAATCTGTCATCGCCTTGTCAACGCGTCGTCATCAGCAGCAGCAGCAGCAGCAGCAGGAAGCTGCGACCAGAGCAGGAAAGATAGATAGAAAGCGAGAAAACATAAGCCAGGGATTTCCCTTGCTCCCTGTACCCGGTACCAAAAAAAAAAAATATAATAAGTATATATATAAAGGCTGCAGCAGCAATCCTCCAATTGGCGCTATAACACACATGATGTCAGCCAGACAAGCAAAAATATTGTTCCATCATCAAAAAAAAAAAAACAAAAAAAAATCACAGAAATCAGTGGCACGTCGGCCGATCTTTCATATCAAAAGCAGCAGCAGCAAATTTCCTGCCTCGTCTCAGATAAGGCACCATCAAATATTTGTGTGTAGGAGGAGCTGGCTGGCGACAGGAGCTGCGCCGCAACTGAATCTGATATGGGGAATCTGTCTGCGAGCAACTCGGTGACATCAACTGCTGGCGTCTATCAAAAAGTGTTTATATGCTTGCCAAAAACAGAAAAGAACATATCACAAATGTATGTTAATACATTACTTCAAACAAAGTACATTAGCTGCACCAAGCTGTTTGCTTTTTCGAGAACATTTCATTTCATTATGTTCCTTATCATCTTTAAACTTTTTATATTATTACGAAGAAACCTTGAACCTAGAAATTACCGAGATTTGGGAAGGTTTAATGTAATGTGATTCAACAGCAAAACTTTGATGACACATACGAGTTATATCAAACGAAAGTAGCTCAAGAAGGAGGCGAAATACTTGTACAGGTCATGACTTTGAGAACTTAGAACACTTTGAGGTTCAACAAATATTTCCTACTTGAACCTTCGTGATTTAATTGAAGAAAGCACAGTTAATACTATCAAAAAGTTAATGCTCTTTCTCTAAACCTGAGCTCTCTTGAGAGTATATGCAATTCGGTATTATTGAAAAGAGTGACGACTATTATCTGTCTGCATTTGACATGTTGTCAGAACGCCAAAATGTTGTTGTTGTCATTGTTTGTCGTTTGACTGTTTGACAGTTTTGGTTTTGTTTGTCCGTTCGGCCTGTTGCATGTCATTTGGCCGATACTTTTTACCAACCCGCACAGCCGCTCGGCGCTATTAAACTTCAAAAGCCGAAAGGCAACTGGGCGCAGAGCATTTAACGCCGAATTCCGCACAACAAAAGGCAGGTAGCATCGATGGCAACCTCAAACGCCTCCTCCTCTTCATCTTTCCATACCTTTCCATACCTTGCTACACATCAAAATTTACTTTGACTGCCCAGTGTCCAAACCCCTCGACCCACAGCCCCCATCCCAGCAAAACCACCAAACTTTTGGTAAATCGACTGAGTCAGCCGAATGCTTAAAATTTTTGTCGTTAGATTCTTGTGCACCTAATTGCCGCAATTAGCGTGGGGCGCTTTGTAGTGATGCCACGGTGCAAGTGCAAATGGTGCGGCAAATCTTCTTTGCAATTTTTTTGTTGTTGTTGTGGTTTTTTGGTTGCCCCAGCAATTTGTGTGTGCGTCCAAATGAAAGCGAATCAAGAGCTAACCCAAAAGCCCGTAACAACCCGCTTTCCATCATCATCATCAACATCATTGTTCGTTGTATGCAGGAAGGATGCTTCGACTTTGTTTCATCGTCAAAAATATGCATACATTCACATCAATTAATTCATTTTCCACTCTTTCGCAATTTGTTAGCCAAAACATCTTTGAAAGCGTTGATTTATTCCATTTGACAGGCGATTATATAATTTCTTTTTAATTTTTTAGTCGGTTTTTATGAAAACCCGCTGTAAAATAAACTGTGCAAGGCCGGATAATGCATATTCTACATATATACTTAATCAGCATTGACGACGGCCTGGTTGATAAATCAATTTTCGTCCATCCATTCATTCGTCCATCCGTTCGTCCGTTCGTCCGACTGTCTGTCGGTTTGCCTTTCTGTCCGTCCGTCTATCCGTTCGTCCGACTGTCTATCTCTCCGTATTTTAACTATCTGAGCTTCAGTATTGAAAGCTATGTATTGAAAAATAAAGCTTTCCTAAACCATGGACTAAACCTGCACTTTGTATTACTAACAGATCTTAAAAAAGGGCGCAATAGTAAATGTTTTCTTATAAGAAAGAGGAATGATCCGCTTTCCTGTGTTTGTTTATCTGTTTTTCCGTATACTCCAATCTCAGAGAAGATGGATGAAGCAAAACTTTTAATTTCGACTTGGTTTTAAATGATTTCTAAGATATGTACATATGTTTAAATATATCGGTTGTCGTTCTCCTTGACTTCACATCCATGAATCCTATCGGCCGTCCGTTTCTCCTTCTAAATTTCGATGATTTCAAAGACAAGAAGCGTGTTATGGCCCATAAAAAAAATACAATTAAGAAAATATTGAAATCGCTTTTAAGTCGACAGCTTAAAAATTTAGTATTTGTACAGTACTTCAATTAAATGAAGTGACATTTAAGTGAAAGAATTCGTTGAGTTCCAATATTATACCAATTCAAATAAATATGTTAATCGTGGTTTTAATTCGTTTGTCAGTCAAATGAAACTCAACCTTACCAACTTTACACTTCCGCTTGAGCGCCAAATGTTAAGTGAGTACATTCACAAAGTCACTGTACAAGTGAGACAGAAAGCGAAAGAGAAAGAGGGAGAGAGAGAGAGAGGGAGAGATGCGAAAGCGCAGCTCGCGGTCACACGAGTGCCAAATGTTTCGAACCGAGAACCGTTCACTGCCAACTGATGCTGTCAATAAAATTTGCGTCTGGCTCTGACTTGCCCAGCCAAAAAGAACCAAGAGTGTACAACTTATGCAGTAGGAGGGGGGGGGGGGAGGGGTTGCGGAACGGGTGTGGCCGTAGCAGAGAGGGGAGAATGAAAAGCGCCCTGTCGTGTCTGATCAAAATCAATGCGGCCGAGTATTGCGAATCAATTGCGGGTCGTCGGGCTTTTAACCCCGGCAGCGGCGCCTGCCTTGCGTTTTTGGCCATCAAATGTGAGCCAAAACGGTATCAGTCGACAAACAGTCAAGAGCAGTCAGCAGTCAGTTTGGAAGTTGCCAGTTACCAGTTACCAGTTGCCAGTTGCCAGTTGGCTGATGTTTGTTTAACAGTCGTCGATCAAAGACAAAATCCCGGCAGGGCCCCAACAATGAGAACGGAAGAATCAAACAACCAGCATCGAGAATCTCGCATCGCAGATGAGAATAAAAAGAAGCAGATCGCAGCTTGCAGCGCCGATGAAGACGACGCTTTGCTTCTTATTTTTTTTTTTTTTTTTGGCGACACTGACAAGCCGCTTGACAGCCAAAAGGGCATGGATCGGGACATCGAGGGAGAAACGAAAGGGCTGGGGGCCAACAAATCCGCATACGATTTGTGTATTCAAATGCAACCACCAACAAGCGGTGCTGATGTGCGGCAAGCGATTGTTGTTGTTGTTGCTGCCGATGCTGCTGTTGCTGCTGCTGCTATTGCCTCACGTTTCTCGTCGTGGCGCTTGCAACTTGATCGATGAATGGGCAGTTTGGTCGGGTTGGCTGGCTGGCTGGCTTGCCCAGGGACACGCGGCGCCGCTGCCGTTGCGAATTCAAGCGCCGCTTTTGAGTTGGGCTCACACAATGCCCAAATGCCCAAATGCCCAGGCCAGGCCAAGTCAAGCAGCAGCAGCAGCAGCAGCAGTCACTGAATCGAGCAGTGAGCCAGTTTTTGTTTCTGTTTTCATCTCATTTTCTGCTCCTCTGCTTACAGCACAGAATGGATTAAGCTTTGCACACCGGCGTCATGCGCTACCCAAACTTAGATTGCCAGCAGGTGTTGCATTTTTCAAAAAATGTTTGAAAATTAAGTGGCGCCAGTGTTGATAAATCGCAAACAAATCGATTCAGAGTCAATCAATCACAACAATTCATACAATAAACTCAATTTGTTAATAGTTAGCTAAATAAGGTAAAAATTGTGCGGATAAAAAATCTAACAACTTATTTTCTTGTTGAATTGATCAGAACATTTACTTTTCAAATTCTGAGCATTTATTTATAATTAATTTTTAGATTTAAATCGACAATAAATAAAAAAAAACAAACAACACTGCTCAAATAATTTAATGCTTTATATAATTTGAATTATTTATCCGATCCCGATTTTAAAATTCAATTGTATTTCTATCCTTATCTGATCCTTAGCTCGAATTGCAAGTGGCAAAGAAAATGGAATGGAAATACTTAATTGTCGAAGGATCAAAGTGAGTAATACTTTAAATATTATTTGTTTCATATTTAATTTGTAAAAACATTTACATTTCAATTTTTGTATACACTATCATTTAACCCGGCGGGTTAAGTTTAAAGTTAAATTTTATTCAGATAGGGAAAAAAAAAAATATTTCCACAAAGAATGTTCCGGGCAGTTGACCCTTTGGGGCGGACTCTTCTATATCGGGGAATTATCTTGGTACTTTTTTGTTTAAACGTTTTTAAAAAACTGAATTTCGAACAATCGGACACAAAAACCTATTTTCATCGTAACCCTAAAGAGTTTGAATATTACAAAAATCCTTTCTTAGTGCACTTTCAAACTTTTGCAAAAGCTTCAAGTTTCTATCCCTTACGGTTTGTGTTCCACGTTGATTGCCAACGAAAATCAGTAGGAGAAACACATTTTATTGGTATAAGGAGTTAGATAATTTGAAAAAATTGAAACAGCTGATATCGTTCGATCCTTTTTATGAAACTTAATGACATTTATATATGTTTTTTTTTTTTTTTGTTATTGATGTTAATCAGCTGCAAATGATATTGCTGTCATAATAATGACTGCAAACGGAGCCCCAATTAAGGACGATCGTAAATTACGGTCTATTTAGCGATTGTGGAGAGTATTAAAATTTGATGGTTGGCTGAAACCCTTCTTTTCCTTCTCCTTCTCCTTCTTCTCCTTCTTCATCTTATTTGTTTGTGTTTTTTTTTTTTTAGGGCCAAAATGAAATGCAGCCATAGTCATGTCCACTTTGTTTGCCTCCAAATGACAGCTGATTGCTCTCGATCGCGACTGACTCCCTCTCTCCCTCTCTCATTCCCACACTCACACTCTGTCTCTGTCGGTTGCTTGGTTTGAGTTTCGGTTGTGGTCTTGGTCGAGGTCTTGGTCTCTCTCAGGTTCTTCTCTGTGTGTGTGTACGTCGCGGCTCCTTTAATTGGCATTTGAATGATGTGCACACGCCGCGCTTCTTGCCACAATCATCATCCCCTCTAACCCCTTTCGCCGGTTTGCTTCAGCAGGCTTATCACTGTGCGCCCAGCGACTGCGCAGCGGCGTCTTATCAAACTTGTCGATCGGCTGCGGCTGGACGCTTATCTGATGCTCGTTTTGGATAAACGCATCATTATTACTGTCGCCGCAGCGGCGATAGCGACGGCGACGGCGACGCCACTCGAATTCAAGCGCCAACAAAAAAAAACCCAAAATACAAAACAACCAAAAAAAAGGGTTTAAACAAACAGCGGAACACTCGGAAAAACATTCGGTGGTCGGGTCGGGGGTTGCTTGTTGTTTGTTTTTTATTGTTATTGTTGTTGTTGTCATTATCAAGCGATCTCAATCGCTGCTAATTAATTTCTTGGCTATTTAAGTTAATTTACATATGCAAAACAAATGCTCGAGTCTTGCACCCGCGTACAAGATTAGCGGCAGTGGCAGCTGCTTGTCCAAATTTTTACCACGCATGTTGCGTAGGCGTCGACGTCGACGTTGCCGTTGCCGTTGCCGTTGCTGCACTTAATTTTTGTTAATTAAAGCAAATGTCTGTTTAAGGCAGCAACAAAATGATGGCGGGGGGGGCAGTGCCGCTGCTGCTGACCAAAGTGGCGGAAAAGCGTTGCAATTGACGTTGAACAACTCCACTATAAAACGCAACAACAGCTACTACTGCAACAAAAACAACAACAACAAAGCAAGGGCGTCGGCATTTGATTTCCGTGTCATTAAACAGGGCAGCAAATGGTTGGTTGCTTGACTGCTGACTGGTGACCAGAGCAACATTAAAGATGCCCAACAACAAACAACAAAACAACAACAGCAACATTCAACAAACCAACTACATACAAGACCGAAAGTGGTACAAAACAAAAATACAAAAAAAAAATTGAAAAATAAAATGGAATGAAAATGGAGTGAAAAATTAAGTTCTTTAAATATATTAAGTAAGTTTTGTGTATAGTATATCCTTGAAATAGAGTTCTTAACAACTTTTCCAACCAAAGTTAGGGCATAAAAAATTGCAAAAAAAAACCATCAATGTATCTTTCCTTTATCGATAAAGCTGGAAAAAATGTTTGTCTTTTAAATTTTTTTCAAAATATTTCATGTACGAATAGTATTCCAGGGATACGGCTTTTAATTATTTTTGGGGCTAAACAAACTGAGCCGCGCCCTAAAAAAAAAACATAAAAATTGTGAAAATCGACAGCTTTATTCAATTATTATTATTTTTTGTTAAATTGATTAAGAAAAGCAAACCAACTATTTGACACAATGCCAATCAATAATGATTTAAGTTTTAAAATTAGTTTTTAAAACGGATAAAAAATTGCCTACTCGAATTTAGTTAGGGGGTTGAGGTTGATTTTGAACCAAACATTGTTTGAGATTGAATGAAAAATACGATTAAAAAGTGTGTTGATGTTTAAATATACATGGATATCCTATAGGAACAATGTAGAACCACAGTTTACAGAATTATGTAAATAACTTAAATGTTTCATTAATCGTATATATACGATCACATACCATATATGTATATTTGTGTAAGCCTGTATTATTAATTATTTGTTTGTTGCCACAAAGTTCGCGTTTATGATGATTATATGCTATGAACTTTAACTGTTGATTGGCGATTCGGATTAATTATAGTTACTTAAAGTGAAAACAGTTGACACATGATTGTGTTCTTTAACTGAATGCAAATTTCTGAAAATATTTTCGAAGTTTAATTATTATTTTACTGTAAGAAAAGTGTTTATAATTATGAAGTTGGATGAGTTTACTAAATATAGAAATCAATTTAAAGCTATTGTAAAATGATGTTTAGGTTTTTTTTCTACTTATTGTTTGTTTCGAAAATGTTTCGAAAGTCAAGACATCAATATCTATAGATATTTGCATATACATACACACTTGGCCCTTCTCTCTATGTTTGCCACACAATGTTGGCTGCCACACCACAGAATGTGATAAAATCGGCTAAAAACACCAACAACAAACAAGTCGTATCTAATGGCCTTATGTGTGTGTGTGTGTGTGTGTGTGTTGCGCAATTGCGAAATGTTGATTCTTCAATTGTTATTCGTTCCCGTTCGAGACGTTTTGCGATAAAAACTTAATAAATAAATTGACTTTATGGTTATGGCGCGCCGCAGAGCGCAGATACTCTCTCTCTCTCTCTCTCTCTCTCTGTCTCTCCCACCACATTCAGATACATTGAGATACATTGAGATACTCAAATAAACGCGTATGTGTGTGTGTGTGTCGTCCTCGTCCTCGTCCTCATCGTCGTCCTGTCGCTGGTGTTCCCTTTTGTGTTTGCCACAAATAAAACCATAAATAAAACGCAAACGTCGGCCCAGGCGCAAAATGTATTCATGAGTAATTGTCACGCGGCATGGTGAGTGAGCGCGCCGTTCGGCTAGGAGGTGAGGGAGAGGGGTAGAAAGGGTGGCAGGATGATGGTAGGAATGATAGGATGCTGCAGCAGCAACGCTTGTTTCTGACACAATTGAAGTGTTTTTGGGTGATTTTGGTTGAACTGGACTTGCGAGGGTGGCGGTTTACTGCTCAACAAACGGACAAACGGACGGAAGCTATCGGCTGAACGGAAGCAACGGCTGCAGTTGGCGTTGTGCCACGTGATCGGAAGGAAGCGCAACTTGCGAATTGATACATCCGATGCAGACACAGATAATACAGCCACACAGCTATTAAGATATGTATGTATGTATGTATGTATATGTATACATAAGTAAGTTTGAACAGAGATAGTTTGCATTCATTTAACTTTTGTCAGCTAATCGTGTGCGCCTGCCTGACGGTCTGTCTGTCTGTCGCTAGCTGACTTTGCACTTTTCACTTTTCACTTTATGTGCGCAGCTTCCGTCAACCACCCCCCACCCCATTACTGACAAGAGACACCCTCTTATCCTTGGTTCACGCAAAGCTGCTGACAAATTAACACTCTGTCCTACAGTTTGACAAATTAGTACGCTGCTGCTGCTGCTGTGCAGTTTGAGAGTGACTGTGCTTTAGTTGCAGCTAAAACATCATTTATTGCTGTTGTTCGTTGTTGTTGCTGTTGCTGTTGTTGTTGTTGCAACAACTTCTTTTCTTGTCTGATTCTTTCTTCACGGATATAGGTTTTTTTTTTTTTTTGCTCAACGTTTCTTGGCTTGCACAAAAAAATGTTTGACTGGCGCCACTTGAATAACTTGAAGACGTCGACGGCGACGACGACGACGACGACGACGGCGATGACGCTGCCTGGATACTCTGGACAAGAGGACACAGAGTGGACGTTGTCTCACAAAATAAAGACGATCCAATCCGCCAAAAAAAAAAAAAAACAAAATCGAACGAACGAGTGCACACTTAAATGCAAAAGGACATGAAAAGAACACGACTTAAGGATTGCCTCTCCATCTCCATCTCCATCTCTCTGTCCCTGTCTCTGTCTCTTACTCTTTGCCTTCCCTTTGGATTTTTTGTCATTTTATTTGTGCTTGGGCTGCCAACGCGCTTTTGTTTTAAAAACTGGGCTTTTGTTTGCTTATTGTTGTTGTTGTTATTGTTATTGTTGTTATTGGGCATTGAAAGCGGGCCACAGCAGCAGCAGCAGCAGCAGCCACCGTTGTCGTTTGATCAGATGCCGACGCCGCCGACGCTGCCGCAACATAGTCCAGAGCATCGTCTTTAGCAAAGTTATGTGCCATCCCCCACCATCTTTCCCACCTTTCACCCCTTCTGCCACCCCCCATGCGTTCTCCACACACACACACACACAACTTCATCTTCGGATCTCCGTATCCGTGTCTGTGTCCATTTCCTTGCATGTCCACATGGGGCAGCGGCGGCTACTTGAGGCGCCACCAGGCGGCGGCGGCAACAAGAACAATTGATAAAGGAGAAAGGGCAAAAAATGCTTGTCTTGCGCAGGGTTTCACTTGGATTTTCAGCTTTTGCTTTAGCGATTTTTGCCCTGGCGCTTAGCAGCCAAGGCGCAGGCCAATTGGCGTCAGCCTTCATACCTTTAAACCTCACTATTCAAGTGTGTATTTGTCCGTGTGTCCGTGTGTGTGTGTGTGTGTGTGTTTGGGAGTGTATATTGGCAGCAACAACAGTAAATCAAGCAACCGCGCCAGCTTAAGCTTCAGCAACAGCAACAGCAGCGGCAACAAGAACCTATTCGGTGGTCTTTCAACTGGCGGCATTTCTCTTGTTTTCATTTTGGCAATTTATTATATTTATACATATTTGTATGTATGTATTTGGTTGGTATGCATATAAATATATGTATTTATATTATAGTATATCTTTCTTGTTCTTGCCGGCATTTATTATTATATTTTATTAGTTCGTCAGGCGTTAATGCGAGTTTGTTGGTCTCTCTGTGTGGGAAGTTCATTTAAAAAGGCGGCATGTCAAACTGTGCAGTCTACAATAAGTTTGTAGTACACGAAGAAAACATTTTCTCAATCAAAGAACGATTTATTATGTTAGAAACAAACCGTAAACGAAAGGTATTAATATTTTCTTAAATATTATAGAACTGTGCATAAAGTTTATAAACAAATGTTGCTTGAATTTGGAACTTTTTTAAAAGTAAGTAAACTTGGTAGAAATGGAACCAATTTTGTTCTCTTTGTACCAAGCTAAGAACCATTATTCTTGTAATGAACCAAAATGTTAGTCTGTTCATTAGTAAAGAACAAATGCCTTAAGAAAATAAAATTTTTTTAATACCAACAAAGTAAAAGCGAAAAGTAAGCATAACTTAACACGTTTGTTCATACTTTTTTCGCAGTGTATATACATATAACATTTTAGCTATCGTGGTGTTTTGTATGAGGGTTCGTGGTTAAAACTCATCATTCTATATTTTTAAATTTTTCTTTGTCTGTGTAAAGTATAGGAAAATATGTGGGTCGTGTGTTACTGTGATTGTATTTTATTTCCACAACCCTATAAAACCATTTTCATTTTGTTATACATATTTATGGAGCAAATTTAAACAAGGTTTGTCAATAATTTTTACGAGAAGACGTTTTAATCTTCTTCTAGTTGTGTTTAACCTTGAAGTTCTTAGCCAAGAGATTGACATGATTGTTGAGTAATCTCATTTTATCAACTTCATAACTGTCTAGCTTAAAATAGCTATCATAGAATGAATCACTAGAGATGTTTCGAAGCATTTAATTCGTTGCAAATCACACCGTTTTAAGTCCAATCAATAAATAAATACAATAAAATTGTATGAAATGATTTTGCTTTTGTAGATGTATTTATATCTTGTTGCTCATGCTGAGTTTGCTGTGATTTCTTAAGCATCCCGTTGAGATGATTTCAACTTTGCTGCTGTCATAATCGGGTTGTAGTTGCGTCAAGTAAGCAGCTTTCTGTCTTAAGTATTTATCAAAGTAACTAACGTGGCTCTCCTAAAGGATTATAAATCTAAAGCATGCTCAAACCAAGCCGCTGAAGTTATGTTAACAGAGCTCCCACAAAACAGTAAACTAATTAAATCCTAAGGGTTGTGCACTTTATTGCACTTTCACAAAGTATTTGTATCACTCTTCAGTATTATTCAATGTAAACATTGAAAAATTTAATCATATTCTATCTTGAATTTTGTAGTAAGTAAGGAAGTTGAGAACATGGTTTGCTCTCTAGCAAGGTTCAATGTTATTTTATTTAGAATTTTGTAGAAGTAAGTTTTTGATTCAAATTTCAATCGACAATTTCGATCAATTAAGATTGAAAGATGTCACTGATGTTTCAGTGCATTGGCAGAGACTCACTCTTTCTATTGACTGTTAAGACATATAAGAATGCCTTAGACAAAATTCATTTTCCCTTATGGTTTTTTTTGGAAATTTCTGGTGAGGAAGTGGGCTTTTCCTAGAAGCTTTTCCCTATGCTATAAGGATGAAAGCTTGTCTCTACCAACGCTGAAGCGAAAAGAAGCTACCTAAAAATTAGTTTAATTATTCCGATTAGGTATCATGCCATGGCCTTCATAAGCCTTGGTTTGGGTTGGGTTTATGTTGAGATGGATCTTTCTATCGGTGTACTCTAACTGTATCTATACCGGAAAACGAGCACAAACGAAATCAGCTGCTTGGTTTAAGGATTTTTTTTGTGGCGCTCAAAACGTTAGCTAGGAGGTAGGATGCAACATGAGCAGGAACAGCAATTAACTCTACATTGGCACACACACACACACAAAGCAATTGAAAAGCATTGCTTTGGCAAGCAGCGACATATTAAAGGAGCATCCAAAGCAGAGACAGCGACAGAAATCTGCTACGGAGCCAAAAACCAGGTCAAGTGCTGCTCCAAGGCATCTAAAGTGCTTTAAGAGAGAGCAGCAGCTCAAGATTGGTGCAAATTTCAGCCCCCATGGCAAGTGTGCCCATTAAGCAATGACAAAAAAAAAAAAAACAGAAACATGAAATGTGAAGCCAAGAAAGAAACATCAAGTGGAAAATGCAACAACAAGAACAACAACAACGACAACAATGACAAACAGCGATGACATGGCTTGAAAGTTTGACGTTTGCGTTGTCCGAGCATGATGTCCTGGTGGTCCTCCTGTTTGGGGTTGAGCAACCAACAAACCATCTATCCAGGTTGATGACAATGCCTTGGGAGCGTAAGGCAAAAGCTGCCATTAGGTCCTGTATGGCGACAAGGATGAGGAGGGGGTTGGGTTGCGACGGTGGGGGACGGACAGTGTTACAGCCTGCAGCTGGGTGCTGCCTGAGCCTTTCGCAACATGTTTACATTCAATTAGAAGTTTTGAAGCCTTTGGCTTGTTTGCCACCATCAAAACAGCAGCAGCTGAAAAACTGGAGCAGCTGGACGCGCCAGGTGGGTGGCCCGCTTACTAACCACTTGTGCCACACTGGCCCCCATCACTGGCCAAGTGCAATGAACCATCCAATGTTGTTGTTGTTTTTGTTGTTGTTCTTGTCGTCGTCCCGTCGAATTGAGATATTAGCCGTGTAGTTGAGATCCAGACCCCAACAATTTGGCCAACACTCATTCATTAACTCTTGCTGGTTATTTGGTATCGTCCGCAATTGCATTCAATTTAGTTAGAAGCAACTCGCAAGCAGCAGCAACCAGCAACAACAGCAACAACAACAACATCAGATCATCTTTTGCCTCTTCTGGCTACACAACAACTTCCCCCCCTCCCCACCCTTTTTTCTCTCTCCCTCTCGCCTCGCGACCGTTGCTGATGAGATCTGTTTAAGTGGCTCTTCTCGCTGGTTGGCTGGCTCGTTGGCTCGTTGGCCAGTTGATCAGTGTGCTCAAAGTAAAACGTCCAAGACACGAACCACGCCAAAATCGATATGACTCGATTAACGTGGTTGGACCATCGTCGCCGTCTTCGTCGTTGGCGTCTTCGTCTTTGGCGTTGTTGGCGTCGTCGTCGGTGGTGCTATTGATGGCCTGTTGCTGCTTGCTGTGGCTCAAAGCTGTCGTTGGTGGCGCTACGTCTACAGCGAGGGTTTCTCGAACGGTTCGAGCATTGCATTGAATTCAATCCTAGATTTGCCATCGAACTATGAGACATCATAACCAAAGACACAAATATCATCTTCCTTAAAGATGTTCATTTCTAGAACCAGCTCAATCGAAAACCCATTCTATGCTACGAATTTTCCCTATATCGAAGTTTTTGCTTGCTCCCTTGGGATTCTTTTAACGTTAGTTCGACTCAACTTAAATTTATATTGATATTGTCGTGTATTTTGTGATGTAGGGTTAAAATAATCAAATCCCGGACGGTTATTATCAAGTAAACCTCATCTTTAACCGCCCAAGATTGTTTGTTCTTAGCAAACCAAAGATTTTGTTAGGGTCTTTAATTATGTACAGTGTGAGATCTTCTGTTGGCTGGAACTTTATAAGCCACCTTCGTTAACTGGGGCAGACCCCAGAGCGTATGGGCTGTGTGGCACAGAGACGAGTGCTGAGTCTCTTCTGGCTGGCTGTGTGGCAGCTACTTCTACTTCGCGTGGTCGCGTTCATCATTTTGGTGTCTTGTTTTGTGGGTTTCATTGCTTTTTGTTGCTGCACTTAAATAGCTGGGCGGAACTTGATGAGATGATGGGCAATTATCTGCGGGAGGTCCACACACACACACACACACGCATACAGCCTCTCTTGTCGTAGTAAAAACGCCAGCAACAACAGCAACAAAAGCAACGAAATATGTCTTACAACATTTGGCTGACTAGCCGGGTCTGGCAATGCGATTTTGTGGCTGTTGCGTTGCACATGCGCGCCAGCTTCAGCGCCATCGCCATCAACGCCTCACACACACACACACACACACACACAAACACACAAACACAGAGTGCACAAGACTTTGAGCTAAAGTGCGAAAAGGAACGAAAGCAAAAACTAAACGAAATGCAACGAAATGAAACGAAACAAAACGAGATGAAGCCAGGCTTACAGACTTTAGACTAGAGACAGGAGAGTAAAGAAGGTGTAGTGTAGAGGGGGGTCGTAGAAGTAAGGTGCAGGCGCTGCAAACGCTGAACACTCTCTGTGGCAGCAGCGGCGACGACGGCGGCAGCCAATCATTGCCTCAAGGCCAATTTGGGGAATGGGCATGCGTAGAAATATTTTGCGAACACGACGCTGATCACGACCAAAGACCTTAGGTTGGAGCCAGGCTGCCAGGCTGTGAGGCTGCCAGGCTGTGGCCCACCACCGGCAAAACTGTGGCAACAACCGGCAACCGGCAACTGGCAACAGCCATCGTGTGGCGTCGGTGGCGGCTCTGACGGCGGCTAACCAAACACGATGAGGCGTTGTTGGCGTCATGAAACTACAAGCAGCCCACGGTGCAATTGACGCTGCACTTTTTCGGAGTCGGCACTGATGCTGTGGTTATTGCGGCGGCTGCTTCTTCTTCTTGTATTCGATGGCGACGCCAAGGCGATGACAGACAACGACGGGATGGTATGGTATAGTATGGAGAAGGGTCGGGGGGAGAATGGGACACGCTGGCATCCGATAATTGCTTTAGAAAGTATGCGGCTCTTCAGCCGATTGGTTGGCCATTTAAAAATGTGAATGCGACTGCGAATGCGAATGAGAGTACAAGTACATATACACATACACATACATATATACATATATGTATGTATGTATATGTGTGAGAGTAGAGGTTGTTGTTGCATCTGGCAATATTCTTAGTTGCAGTTGCAATTAATTACTTTTGACTCGTCAGCATCAACTGCGTCCGCCAAGCTGTGAGAAATGTTTTCATTTAGCAGCGTCGATTAATTGGTTCTCTTTGCAGCGGGGTAGAGCTCCCGAAAAGGGGGAGTTTTTTTGGGGCAAACAGTGAAAGTAATTAATCGATAAATCGAACATCCAACTAAAATGCGATCTTGCGTTAGGGCGAATCGCAAGTATTGTTCGTAGTATCGCTTGTATTTTCATAAGTAGAAACTTCGTTATCCTTATCGAGAGTGGATCTGGGTATGCGACGAGCTCTTAAGCTCAATTAGTACACGTTTAACAAACAAATCAAGCAACAACAACAACAACAAAAGCCAACCCGGCTGCAGCTCTTTTCCTAAGGCTCGGCTCAAAGGCCCTTCAGGATGTCAACCGAAAAACAAAAAGAGAAAAAGAGAAAAACAAAAACCAAAACAAACAAACGCAGAAAACGCAGTGCCTTCTGAGGCGAAAAGGGGGCAAGTAGCGGTCTTTCGGTCTCGTTGCAGCCGGAAACATTCAACTATATGACGGCGCTGCCATTGATGCATACATCCTAGAGACGGGGTCCTAGCCCAGGCAACAGCTACGCTGGCCTCGCCGACGCATCGTTTTTCGGATCGGTTCGGTTTCGGTTTCGGTTTGGTTTTAATTTTTCAGCCATCCATCACTTCAACTACCTCAAGTGTGTGATTGCTATCAACAGCTTGATTTTCAAATTTTTTGCAAAACACAATGCCTGCCTGTTTTGCCAACCGTCGTTTGCCTGCGTGTCCTGGCTACAACGACAACGACAACGGCAGCGGCAGCAGTGAAGCGCGTAAGCCGCATAGTTCGTCAGCTGACTGGAAAAATCAGTAGTTGTAGGAAATGTGCGGCAGTTGGCTAAAGGCGAAAGGTTTACAATAGGATCTGCCGTGCAGGATGGGCGCAGGATAAGGATGAGCCATGAGATGAGGATAATTACTTTTGTGCAATTATACGATTAGTTTATAGGCCAATAACTCTCTATGCGTGCGCTCTCTCTCTCTCTCTCTCTCTCTCTCTTTCGCTCTCTCGCTCTTGACAACATAATTGATGCGCTTAGAAGCGAAAGAAAAGAAAATGCAGGAAGCAAAGCAAAAACAGAAAGCCGTAGCATAGCCAAAGTAAACTTAACAATTACAACTACCAACTAAGTAGTATTATAAGACCCAAAAAAAAAAGGGATTACCCACGCTGCTGGCAACCAGTCATGGTTGTTGCCATTGCACTGATTTAATCAAAATAATACAATATCATAAATCCATTCAAAATTGTTGCACACCATCAATAATTGGCCACTGCAATGGCGGGGTGGTATGAAACCTAACACTCAAATCACAAGCCATCAATAAAAACGAAATCATAACTGGTATATAAGTGGTATAAGCACCGACCACCTGCGCCACCCAAACTGCCCACATGAGGGATCAGACATAATACAACGCAGCGATATATATTTCACGCCCATAAAATAAATGTTATCCGTAAACCGTGACCAATGCCCAGAGTTAAACAAATTACTAAATAAACGCGACACAACCAAATCAAATAAGGAAGAAAAAAATACACAAGGATATTATATGACTAGATAGGAAAGATTTCATAGATTCGATATAGTTGAAGATTAAGAAGAAGAAAGAGAACGTCCAACCGCAGCGGGCAACGGGAAATGGAATGGGAAATTGCACACAAAGTACTAGAACACAAGCGGAAATATCATATGATGAAATGCGCAGAAATTGTTCACAATTGTTCTTATGTGCAGTGGCTTAGACAAAAGGAGGATGCTTAAGGATTATAAGTTTTCAAATGTTTGCAGTTGATTTAGGAAGCATCACATCTTACTCTGATCAATGACTTATCTCCGAAATATCGATGAACTATTACCTCTTTTAGTCTTCTGTTTGTTATATGTAGGATGTACCATAATAACCGTGTTCCTAGCCACTTTTGAGGAAACTTTGAGACGCCTCTGCGTCTGAATGTCAACAGACTGACCGACCAAGCAAGTGGCTGCATAAGTCAGTCACCACCAAATCAAGTTTGCCACCCTGCGCCTCACACTTAGCAGCCTTCTCTTTCCACCCCCGCACCACTCATACCGGAACCCACATCCGCTACCGCTAACGCTGCCCGGCCCGGCCTTATACAAAATGTAAATATTTAATTTTGAAACAGTGTAACTAAAGGGATTTGATACGCGCGTGGACAGCAAACGAGCGGTGGTCCTGATTCAGTTGCTGTTACTGTTGTTCCTGCTGTTCCTGCTGTTCCTGCCGTTCCTGTTTCAGGGTGCTGCTTGCCCCGTGCCCTCTGTATTGCGGCTTGTGACTGGCAAAAAGAAGAGACGAGACGCAGTCAGAAATCAACGGAACCCGCAGCATTCGCTACGGTCCATTTCATGTAACATCGTCTTATGGCAATCCGAACCCGGCATCCTGCTCCCGTTCGACATTTGATAAGTTCTTTGGCATATTTTTTTTATTTGAGTTTTTTCTCTCGTCTCTCAATTTGGACCGCTCATTGTGTTATCCTGGCCACAATTTTGATACTTTACAACATTTTGAATGCCGTCCAAGAAAGGGGCGCTGCTAAGGAAAATTGACCAGTTCTAACCGAACTGTCCCACCCCCCCCCCCCGACCCCTCCCGTTTCATCTGACATAACAAATGACATGTAGCCGTTGTCCGTGTGTGTTTGTTCTTTTCTTTTCTTCATTTTTTTTTTATGGCAAAACAGCATCGAGATAAGCAACGAACGCATTAGGTCGGATGAGAAAGAAGGTGGTAAGGTTTGGGCCATAGTCCATTTTTGCTGCGGGTCCCCGGGGCGTCCTTTTCGCTCTAGGTGGGCCACACTGCGGGCATATATTTGACAAAGGCAGGAGATGGCGAAATAGGTGGTTAAGTCGATGTCTCTGTTTAAAACTGTGCAACTTTTAATCGATTGATTGCTGCCAGTTTAGCTTTTTATGCGGGATTTAAATCACACGCACGCCACCGCCCCCTGGCTCGAAGTTGCCCTTCCTCAGCGCCTTCTTTCCTTAGTTTTTTTTTAGACTCTTCCTTACCCATTATCTGTCCAGCTGTCCAGCAAAAATACATACTGTGTGTGTGTTCCTGCTTTCAGTTTTAGATAAGATCAAATTGCAAATTGGCTTCAGCTTCGACTTGCTGCAAATTTTCGCTTAAGATTTCATTTCAAGATTTCTACGCCTAGCATTAAATTGAATGAATGTCAAGGTTCAAGGTGGAGTTTTGATGCTTTGCTAACTTTAAACTATTATTGTTGCATTTCTTAATCTTGAACTTTCTCTTTGTTCAAATACAAATATGACCAACAACAAAAGTATTTAATTCTCAGAGTTTTCCGATAAATTTGAAGATTCAACGATTAAAACTTGTTGACTTTATAAAACACATTTCTCAGCAAGGACATTAAGTTTCTAGCACATAGTCAGAACCACTCGTCATCGATTATTCATAAGACATAAACCTGAAAGTAGGAGAATTTCCTTGTGTTTTCTGTCCTGGCTAAATGGTTGTCAAATGTCCATTAATCAAAAGAATATAGGATTTGATACAATTATTATTGATACGACAGCCTAGCTCAAGCAATTCTGATTAAGCAACAACAACAACAACAATTATTTTGTCTAATAAAGTTAATCCCTGCTAAAGCAATATAAAAATCGTTTTGTTGTCAGTATTATAGGCAGTTTTTGGTCAATGTCAGCCAGCAGCTGCCTTCTGCAAATCTCGTAGATCGCTCTGCCCCCACCCCACCCCACCTCCTCTTTGTTGATACCCTCTTTATTATTTAGCTTGATGGCCTGCTGCGTGTAATCTTAACCACAATCAAATGTTTAACAAAATGCCTCCGGCCTACTGCACAGCGGGTTGCCTTACAGCAATAACAATAACAACAGCAACAGCAACAACAACATAAGTGACAACACACACACACACACATAGATAGATAGAGAGAGACAGGGGCGACAGGTCACACCTTCTCTCTGTGCGGCAATGACTATGCAAATTTGTAAGAGCAGCAGCAGCAGCAGCAGCATCATCCACGCATTTAGTTAATTTTGCATGGGAGGCAAAAGGACAACAATTTAATTTCCAAAAGCCATAAAAAAGAAATAAAAATTTAACAATTGTTTTCTGTTCTCTGTTCTGTGTGTGTGTGTGTGTGTGTCGAGCAACAATTTTTCGTGTCGCACTGCGCCTGGCGGAGCGCAAAGTGACAGCCGTTGTCGCTGCCAATGACAAGGCCAGCCCCCCCTCCCCTGCCCCAACCCACTCGGCAGCAGTGTCAGTGTCATCCCCTGTCGCTGGCAAAAAGCGAAGCGGCGTCGCATTCTGTTGACGCCTGCGACTGGCTGACTCGTCTGTCGTCTGTCTACTATTATGGCCCGGTTACTGTTACTGTTGTCTTTCTATCTAGCTGGCTGGCTTTTTGGCTGCCAGAGCAACGCGTATTATTTTTTCTTCTTCGCTTTTTTTTTTTTTTGTTGACTGTTTATTGAGTCACTCACATCACCCACCAACCATTTAACCACCCACAAGGCTGCAACCCTCTCTGGCGCATAAATCACAGCAGCAGCAGCAGCGACAACAAAACTCGTCGCATGCAAATCCAACAGTCAAAAAAATAAATACATGTATACAAAAACAACAACAAACAGATCATTTTGGGAGTAGCTTTTGACTTTGTCACCGCCTTACGTCTGGCAAAAGGGGAAGGAGGGTTGGTAAGGTTGAAGAGTTTTTTGGGGCACCACCCCGCGAATTTAAATGCAATTTGCTTTGAGTGCACATAAAAGTCACAATATCAAATTAAGCTAGCTTGATATTTGTTGGGGTTTGTGGGTTGTTGTTGTTGTGGGTTCAAGAAGAAGCAAAGAAGCGAGGCGAGAAGGAGAGTTGGTCACTAAATGTTTTCACTGTTTGGCAATCAAAGGCTTAGCACAGCCGCAATGAACGTGCGTAATTTGGCAATTGTAATCCCCTAGCCCAGTCCTAGGAAAAAAACCCAACCTCTCCCTTCTCAATACTCAGCTTAGACATCTTCTTAGCCAACCCACAAAGCTTGTCGGTCGGCATATTGACAGACAATCAACCACTTGAAAAAGCATACGGCTAAATCAAAGCCACAAGACAAGTTATCACAGCTTTTCATTATGAAGCATTTAAGCAAACTTCCCAATCCCCCCGCCCCCCCGAAACCGAAAACCGAAGGCCGAAAAATCAAAAACATTACCGTAACCGAAACTGATGCGAACCGCGAACCCTTGCGGTCGCTCTCAAGGGTTGATAGCTAACGGATCTCTGAGCTTTGCCTTTTTTGATCTAATTTCAATACCCTGTAGCATTTATCTGACTCGGCTCGAGTATAAATATTATAGTGCTTGTTGGGTTTTCAGTTTTTGAAACGTTTCCAAAAGATCTTCAAGTTTGCAAGGTTAAAAAAAAAGAATAAATTGTATTTTTTAAAAACTTCAACTTATTGACTTATTTACACCTTACAGGATATGTTTACAAGTTAGATTCTATTGACTAGAGCATTCCTATCGGTTTCATTCTTCTTCTGTTGTGTTTTTTTTGTTGTTTGTTTTTGGTATTTTGTTGCTGGTCTCTCGCAAATTAAATTAGATGCTTAATATGCAGCGAACGTTTCATTTGTTTTGCGGCTAGAAAATCAACGTGGAAAATTAGGCAAACAAACAAACGGCGAAACGGTAGCTGGAGACCGGATTGGGTTTCGGCTATTTTGCTATTTGGCTAACACCAGAGGGGGGACAATGTGTGGCAATTGAAATGGGCAACGGGCAACGGGCAATGGGCAATGAGCAATGGTAGCGAATGCTCAAGGCGAGCCAGCGGCTGTCTCTCAGTTAGAGACACGACATGAGCCCCGCCCACAGCTTAACCTCTAATGAGGCGCATTACTTTTGTTTGGCCACAAAAGACACAAGAGCCAAATAGATAGAGATAGATACAGGCGAGGGAGTTTAATGTAAGATGGACGGGTCAAAAGCATAGATTTGAAATCATTATCCCGTTGAAACTAATCTTATTTGTATGTGGCTTTGTTTTCTGCTAATTTTATGTAAACATTATTCGATTCTAGCTCAAAAAAAGTACATAAAAAAATGATTTTATCTCGAGTTGCATTGAATTTTAATTTCGATACTTTATTTGACATTCGGTTTACATTTTAAAGTTGTTGTTTTAGACGTACGTGTATCTCAAGGGTCCGAAAATAATTCGAGACTTTGGCTTAAGCTCTTTTTCGTACTTTTGTTCAAACTGTTGTTGAAATTTACCATTTTCCAATCAAATCCATTTTATATAAATTTTCCTAAAACGGAAATTTGTTTGCCATAGGATCTCAAAGCCACTTGAATATTCTGTTAAGAAGTGCATCAACATCGATTGATCAATCATTATAACTAAACCAGGACTGGTCGAAAGATCGGATACAAATTTGTGACAAACTCATTCAAGACGGAGAATGTGGGACCGTTAAATTAACAAAAGTCCTGGCGCGTAAATGCTGTCATCCCAAAATAATGAGAACTCCTTGTTTATCCCAACCCATCAAAGTAATGTGGCAAATCCAGAACATGTCAAGCGGTCGTATATACAATATGCCACCATTATGCTTCTTTTTTCCAAACCAAAAAACAAACATCAAATAATTAATTCTTTGTTTCATTTGAGTATATTTTTTTTCTAACTTTTACAATTGCCCCTTAACGTAGAGTAAAAGTTTTTATTGTTACAATTATTGGAAAATTTAGTTTTGTGTTTTGGGAAATGTGCTATGTTATCCAAATCTTCCTTTATAAAAACATTTGTTTATCATGTTTCACTTCTTATAACTAGTATTTTAATCATTAAGGGTTAAATACACAGTATAGTTAAACGCGGAAGACATTACCTGAACAAATTATGTATAATTTGAAACTTTTAATACCGCTTAATCCAAAAATATACAAAATATTTCAAATATTTTGTTTGAATAAAAACTTATACTCTACTTTTAGGTATAACTAAAAGCATTATAAAAATCAACTCACTTTTCACCTAAAAGAAAAAGATCCCAGCTGTATGAGGCTCCGAAATTGAAGCTTTTTGGTGAGGTCCACTCGTTAAACTCGTTAAATTACTTAGAGCTGAAACCAATATACGCCACAAACGATTCAAAATGAATTCCGCAAATGTACCATGAAAGATTTTGAGGATTATTAGGAACAAGTCTGTTTAGATGCTTAGTGACTTGGAATTACAAAACCGTAGTGGATATAAACAATTAATCGGATTCAAGAAAAAAGGTGTTGACGTGAGAAATGCTCATAGGTCATTGAAATGAAAAGCCGGCCCGACGCTCCACTTAAGGTTGGGGAAAAAAGTTGATCGGCTTAGTTTCCGTTTGTACTTCATCAACGTTATGTGAAAAGAGCCTAGCTCAACCTATAGGAACTCTATTTTCCTATAGATATTTTTTTTTTGTTGAAAATTTTGATTGCTTTTTGCGTTTTTGAAAGAAAGAGTGTGTGGAGGCGAACGAGCTGTTCGACGGCGCCATGCATTTGGAAATGAAGTGCAAGTAAAAGACAATAAATTTGATCGACCGTAAATTAAGTAAGGGGAGTTGCCGTTGCCGTTGCCGTTGCTGTGCTTTCATTTGCCAGGTGCTTGACACTCAGCAAAACCAATAAATGACCAGACAGATGTGGCGCTCAGCTCATGACATGGCCAGATTCGGAGCCGTTCTGTCAGCAATAACTAACTCGAAACTTTTGTTAAAGTTACATTTTGAAAGCCAGCAGCTGGCCGCAAATTGACCTTAGCCATAGCTTGGTTGTTGTTGGACAGGCTCATATGCAAATTTGTTGATTACTCCAGACTCTCCATCTTCATTTTTAGCTATATAGTTCCAGAAGCAGCAGCAACAGCAGCTAGCCATGTTCGACTGGTCAACCACAAGACGAAACACGGTAGAAAACCACACAATAAATGGGCATAAATTACAAAACATGATAAAGCCTCCAATGGGAAGCTGTCTCAGACCCAGACCCAGACCCAAGCCCAAACCATGAGCTTAAACCAGACCCTGACGCCGACTTGGTTTGGTTAAGGATGTGAGCTGTGATTGTGATGTGCCCAGTTGCAGAAATTGATAATTTTCTTAGTCTGACTGAATGACTGACTGACTGACTGTGTGGCGCCATCGAGTGCGGCGTTGCCACTTGAATTTTTGATTTAACAAAAGTCTCATTTGTAAAACGGTCAAAAACTTTGGCGAACAAAACTACCTCAAAATTCAAATGCGACTTGCAACAAATCAAGCAACAAACAAGTTAACTCAAACTCTAAGCCAAATATCTCGACACAGAGTTAACCTGTTAACAGAAGTTATTCAAGCGCTAGAATCACTCGGTACATTAAAACATTTTGTTTTTGAATGATCCACAAATAAAAACAAATAAATATGTTTTTAGCAATTAAAAAATCAAAAATAAAGTGAAACATTGCTATTATATAAAAATTGGTTTACACCTTATCCTTTCATGAATATTATATACCCTGTCGTTTCTTATTAGGAGCAGGGTATCCAAAATTCAAATGCGGGTGGGCATAAAGGGGGGGTGGCAGGCTAAAACAACAGCAAAAGGCGAAGGAGGGGGGTGTTTGGCTGCTGTTGCTGCAAATCGAAGCGGAGGCCCGCAAAACTTTTGCACAACAACTGGGCAAACAATAATAATGTCACGTTTATCGTGTGCAGCTAATTACTAACAAAAAGATAGTTTGTAATCCTACACAGAGAGAGCCTCCCAGAGTAAGCTAACCAAGGCAGCCAAGTTAGCCAAGTTAGCCAACCAGCCAGCTATCCAGTCAGGCATTGAGTGAGAGAGAGAGAGAGAGAGAGAGAGAGTAAGCCAAGCGTGTCCAAAAGTGCCCCTAGGACAACTAAACAACCAAACAACAACAAGAACAATGATAATGTTGCTGTTGTTGTTGTTGTTGATGAGGACCAGTAGCTGTTTGTCCGTTTTGTTAGCTTGTTTCTTGTTGTTGTTATCGTTGTTATTGTTGCTGTTAGTGGTTAGTTTTTGATAGGCAACCCGTTGCCGAAAACTTCTTGGCCCAAAACATGTGCAAAAATCTTTGGCAACGAGTTTGTTGCGCATTAGCACACGCCTGAATTTCTTGACTTAACACAATAACAACAACAACAACAACTGGAAGCTAAGTTAATGCAAATCTCTAGCCACACCCACCCACATCCACTCGATGGGAGATGGCGGCCCAAAAAGTTTTTGCATATTGTACAACAGCTGCTGCGCCAGTTGATCAAACCCACCGACTTACATCCACCCACCCTTTACAAGTTGCTATTGTTGGCCAAGTTTGTAGTTTTGGCCGAAACGAAAAGTTGTGCAGCATAAGCCGCATTAGGCACATTACACTTGCTAATACAGCCAGCCGCCTGTGGCCAATACCAAAACCGAACCAGAACAAAAGAACCTTTAGTTGATTTAAATTTGTATAAACTGTTCTTTAATTTGTATATATAAATAGTATATTTATATGTATATAATTATGTATATCAAGTTTAACGATTGTACACAAAAAATGCGTATAAATATGTTTTTTATATAGTATATTATGTATAATTGTTAGCTAATTGTATTTGTATTTTGTGTGCATCCTAAATGATTGCCCCTTAATGATTGCCGCCCCACACACAGTTTGGTATAACTTTATTAATTTCATATAAGGCAAAGAAGTTTTCACTGTGATTCATGATTTGGGCAAGAACTGAATTTCTATAAGCAATCATTTGCAATATGCACAACAATAAATGTGCGTTAAATTTTTAACAAAGTGCTATAAAGTATTTGAGGATTTTTAAATATATAAATATTTGCTTGTTCAAAATTTATAGCATTCCCTTAAGCTGGGAGCGACTACTATAAATTTTGATAGTATATCCAAAATCGATTTGGCAGCGCTTGTCCAATAGTTTGATTTAAATAGTTTGGTAAATATTAATTGACATATTCAAAAAAACAAAAAAAAAAACATCAGCTTTAACATATCGATGAACACTTGATTGATTGGAGCATTTATAATGAGCAAACAAATTATTATCGTATTTGCTTTCGCATTCGTTCACTCGATCACCGATCCCTCTCTCTCTCTCTCTCTCCATATAAATAAATATATTTATATATATTATATAATTTTATAAAATAAATATGGCTATTTTAATTGAGACTCAAAGCTGCACAATAGAGAAACGAACGAGCGAACGAATCAAAGCACAATACGAAATCAAACGAAACATCGCCCAGCCCAGATGAACAATGGGCGAATGGGTTGGACTTGGCTCATTGGCGCGTCATCGTCACATTTGAATTGAACGAGAGCAGATCTGCCTGGTCGGGTTTGTCGCGCGTTGCATGGTAGGCCGCGCGTTCGCGATCCGGGAACTTGGTGGGCAGGTTGGGCGAGTGCAGGTTAACCTTGGCCTCGAACCGCACGCCGGCCACCTCCACCTCGTAGTGCCCGGACAGCACGTACTCGTTGCTCACGGCCAGCTCTTGGCCCTGCTCATTAATATTGCGCACAAATCCCAAGCAGACTTGCTTCTCGAACGTATAGCCATAGCCAGTTGTTGTTGTCATGCCCACATAGACGCCATCTCTATAAATAGGCTCACCGCCCCAGCACCACATGTCCACCTCGTGATCATGATCGTTTAGCAGCAATTGCACATACATCCGCTTCACTCCCTCCTCTCGCTGATTCAGTAGCGCTCTACGTCCAATGAAGTCAATTGGTTTCTGCCAAACAGAAGGATTAGCACCATGACTACCATCGTCTCTAAATCGTCTACTTACATTGAATTTAACACGCCAGCTGCGTCCGCACTCCAACGGCGTGGTAAATGTATCCAAGTCCTGACCCCAGAACGCATAGAACTTCTCAATACGGAGCGCTCGAGTCGCATAGTAGCCTGTAGTAAGTACATGGGATAAGTTTGTGAATATTGTTTCGATGAAAATGTGCTAGGACAACGATATACCAGCGTGCTGTATTTGAAACTTCTGGCCAGCCTGGTGCAGTCGCGAGTAGACATGCAACGCATACTCGTTCGGTATATACAGAACATAGCCCAGCTCTCCAGTGTGCGTTATATTTAAAACACGAATGCCATCAGCCAAACCAACATCGAGTTCCTGTTTAAAGGAGTATCAAACAATAAGTATAAGAAACGATCTCTCTTCGATTTGATTTGATTCTTACCTTGTAGGTAAAGAAGGGAAAGCTCGTAGCTGTAAGATCTGTGTCGGAGAGCTCCGAGAGCAATATACGTGAATAGGGACCCAATATGCATATCGCCGTATACATCGAGGTTACGTCTGACACATTGACATTTTGGCGCAAATGATCCGGCATTTGCTTGCGTATCCAGCTCATGGAACGCGTCTGTTGTATTGTAGGAGCAATCATCATATAGCTGCAAATAGTATAAAAGGATTTTAAAAAAAGCTTTTCACGAATCATACGCATATGCACTCACTGGCTATCTGAAAGACGGGCCAAGGAACAATCGTTTTCATAGCCACCATTATGATTCTGCATGCCCGTGTGTATAATGGAGCCAACAGCGACATCAACATCGTTGGAGCACAGATATTGCAACAGTTCGACAACCTCATTGCCCTTTGACCAAAAATCAAACTTCGTAAAGGAGCTGTAGTCGGCAATACCGATGCGCTCACGACACGCACGATACTCGGTGGCCACGTGATCAAACCATGGCGGCTTTCCAAACGTACGCGTCTGTGAGATGCGAAAGCGCGGCAGTCCAAACTCATCTTTAATAAATACAAATCAGGCGATATATATAAGATATGTACTAAATGGTAAATAACGCACCTTGCTTGTCATTCAGATCAAAGTAGTTGGGCCTCTCGTAACCCATGGACTGACCGAATACAGCGCCTGCTTCCTTGAGTTGAGGATAGATGGGCGACATGCGCAGATTGCGTCCGGTTTCGAACTCTTCGAATGGATAGTTGATTTCAAAGTGTTTTCCGGGCGCCTCTTTGCATCGATCACGCAGGAACTTGCGATTGTTGTGCAGCCCAAGGAAACGACTGATATCGAGTATGTGCAGATCCAAATACGTGGAGCCCTTTGTGATGAGATCGGTAAGCACGCGCCCAATACCACCCGATGCAGACACGCCCATCGTTTTGTTGCCGGCGGCCACATAATAGTTTTGTATTTCTGGCGACTCACCTAGTATCCACTTACAGTCGGGCGAGAATACTTGCAGCGAGTTGGTCAACCGGTCCAGCGTTGCCTCACGGAACGACGGCACACGGTGCAGCAGCGCGTCGAGTAGCTCGTGAAAGTGATCCCAGTCGGGCGGATACTGGCGCGCTTTTTGCGACAGCGGTATGACGCCGTCCTCGTAAACCATCTTTGCCTCACGCTCATAGCCACCAGCCAGGATGTGTCCCTCGCACTCGCGAAAGAAAATGCGACCATCAAAGTCGCGCACAAACGGCGTATATGGATCCAGATTATCGATAGGCTTCGTATGCAGATAATGATGCTCAACAGCCTTGAGAGGTACCTTCACAATCGGCTTAGACAGTGTGCCCACCTCTCGCGCCCAGAAGCCAGTGCAATTCACAAAAAAGTCGCAGTCAACATCGCCCGAAGTGGTCTCAACGCGTGCCACTTTGCCATTGGCGCTGTGTATTTTTTTAACGGCACAGTGCTCCACAGTGCGAACGCCAAGGCGGCATGCTTCCTCGATGAACGCCTGGCATACCAGGCGCGGATCACAGACACCATCCTCGGGTATCCAGAGGCCACCCTCGATACCATCCAGCGATAACAACGAACAATGCTGCCGACACTGTTTCGGCGTGAGTATCTCGCAGTTCATGCCCCAGGCCACAGCGAGCGATTTCATTCGATGAAACGAGGTCATACGATCAAAGGTGCGCGCCAAATTCAGGCTGCCAACCTGCCTCCAACCTGTTGGCAGACCGCGTTCTGTCAACTGTTTAATTAAATCAATTGAATACTCCGCCAGCTTGAGTTCTGTGTAGCTGGGCTCAAAGCGCCCGGCCAGGCCACAGGCGCTCCAAGGCAGCTCACCGCCAATGCCATCTTGTTCAATAAGCAGCGATTCGCCGCCCCAGCCATGCAGTCCCAGGTGGTAGGCCACCGAGGCACCAGTGATGCCTCCGCCACAGATGACTACACGCGCCTTGCTTGGCAAATGTCCGGCCAAGTGTTCATGCAGCTCCTCGGCTTGTTGTGGCTGAAATTTGCGCTTACTGAAAACCCGCTCATCGGATGCATCAGTCGTGTTGCTCAGCATACGCTGGCCCAGTCGTTGTATAAACAGTTGATTGGCGTTAGCTCCGCTGCTGGCGGCATGTTGGCAACATGCAACGCCACGGAGTAACTTGTGCATCGCTCTTGTTGTTGTCTATTGCTATTGGTGTTGTTATTATTGTCTCGTGCTCTACGTATTGAAGTTGGTGCAGCCAAGTATCGATAGCCTATCGTCAAACAGCTGTTACGAGCTACCGCGGTGCCATTTGGTACTTTTATGTATGAGTACTTTTTAGTATCAATATCGATACTTGCACCAAAACTTGTATGTTAACGTAGGTGATATTTTGTTGAATATTCACACACTTTTGTTTAAATCCTATATTTAAATATGTGCTCTTAGTTATAATTAGCCTAAGTATCGATTATAAATAAGTAATTTCGGGCTAGGGACTATTATGCATATTTTGTATATCCAAACGGCATTTTGTTTGTGTCACGGCTACTGAACGATGCTTCTCAAAAGTATGCAGCAACCTTGTGGCGCAGTGAAATGGCTAAATTTCCCACCGGAGACATAAACCATTTTTTGTGTAATTTAAATCAATTGTTATGCAATTTATTTATACGCTATGTAAATATAATTTGTTCACAACTGTTATATAATTATAATTATGTTATTTTTTGTTTTGCATTTTTTGTATTTATTTATGTTGATTTTGTTTTTATTATTATTATTATTTTAAAGCATTTGCTTCCAACAATTGTTAGTCATTATCAATCATTTCTGTATAATTCACATGATTTTGCTTTGTTTTCTTTTTTTAAATTGTAATTTGGTATAACTAACAACTACATAGACGACATAGATGTACGCTGGGTTCTTGCCTTTAGACCTTACGAGCTTAGAAATGTTAACAAATGTACAGACTTATATATTGTTATTACAATAATAATATAATATGCATTGAAATTGTAGTAACAGGAGATTGGAGCATAAGTAAAGCAAAAAAAAAAAAAAAAAAACTACATTAATGTATAGATCGTATATATTGGTAGGGTATTTAAAAAAAAAAACATGTTAAAATACAATCTTAAGTTATTTTTAAAAACGGCCAACTCTAAAATGCATCTTGCTTCTTCGCTTACTGTAGGGATGTTTTTTCGGTTACTCGTATTGAATTTTCGTATCTATTTTGATTTGCTTCTTGTTTTTTTCTCCTCGATTAAATCTGTTTAAGTAAGAAAGAGTGCGTTAGTCAATAGCTAAAATTTCTAAACACCTCTTTTTATAGTTTTTTTGTTTTGCTGCAGTTGTATTAAATACGTTCTTTTTTTTGTAATTATTTTTTATTTATTCGATAGTAATTTTATTTATAATAATCAATATTATAACTTTTATCGTTCGCCTTCAACTTAATACTAATTTTGTTAATAACTGCGCACTCAATTTGCTCAATTTTATTTGGTATTATTTTGCTTGTTGTTGTTGTTGTTGTTTATTCTCTATATTGAAATTCTTATTTTATAAAAACTATTTTGGCCTTATAGGGTAGACGAGACACTACACACTACACTACTATTTGAAACATTTTTTTCTTGCTTATAAGTTTTTGTGTTTTGTTTTGTTTTTTGTTTTTTTTTGGTTTCGTTTTTGATTTAATTTTCATTATTTTTTGCGGCACCCTAACGACAGTGCGAACAAAACGCAATAAAATCGAGTTATATTAACCACAAAGTTTATGTATATATATATATATATATTTGTTAATGTGTATATATAAATTGCTGTTGCAGTTCTCTACTTATAATTATTACGGTATACGTACTTATATACAAGTGTAAACAGCCTGTAACAATCGATCAATAATTGTTTGCCAAAATTGTGTGAATGAACTAATTTTCGGTGTTTGTTAACTTGTTTTTTAATTCTTTTATTTGATTATTGAGCAAGGTTTTGTGACTACTACACTGAGAGAAAGGACCAGGCAATGGAGTTGTGAAAGGGGGCGAATTTGCATCATGTCTGTATTATATGTATGTATATTTGTATGTTCTATGGAATGTAACATTTGAATGGTTTTTCTTGTGCAACAATTTCCACTTCTTGTTTTTTGTGTGTGTGTTTACGTAAAGGAAATCCTATATAGAGAGAGATAGAGAGAGGGATAAAGAGAAGCTGGAATCGAGAACATTCCTTAGGGCGTATGTACAAGTTGTGGACTATTTATTGTTTTTGATATCGGATAGAATGGGGAGACATTTTGATATAATTATGCAAAATATTTGCCTTGTTCACATTTTCGAAAAATGTTTAGCTTAATACGTTATTTTGTTTTGTTGTTTACTCATTTGATTTTTTTTTGTTTCTGTTTAATTGCATCTGCACAGCAGAGTTTTTTAAATTTCATATGCATTTCCATTTCCATTTCGATTTCGATTTCGGTTTCCATTTGTTAACAATGCTGTATATAAATTTTTTGTTCGTACGTACGTATTTATTTATTTTTGTGTATGTGTATATCAATAAACTATATAGTAGTACGATTTATATATATATTCATATGGCTGTGCTTAAGATTTGCTTTTTGAATAATTTGTTTATTATATCGGGTTTTGTTTTTTTCTTCACATAATATATGTAATGTACATTAATTTCTGGTTTCATTTGTCCATGCAAACGTCTTTTGTTGTTGTTGTTGTTGTAGTATGTGGTATTTGTATTGTATGGTATGTAAGCTTGTATGTATGTATGTATGTTATGTATATATTTTTGTTTTTGTATATAAAAAGGAGCATATATATATATTTTTAACGCCTAACAAATTTGTTTTTTAAATGCAGTTATTGACCTGAACATTCGTTAATAATATCAATGTTGTGTTTTTTTTTTCATTATTATTATTATGTATTTTAATTGTATTTATTAATATACGTATTTCAATAAGTATGTATGTTATGTATATGTATATGTATGTATATATTTTATTTTTTTTATTTTTGTTAGATTGTAGTAAAACATTCTTCGTTTTTCTATATGGCTTGCAGTTAGTTTGTTTCCTTGTTTTTCTCTCCTTCAACATTTAAAATGAAATTACAATTACAGTTGTTGTTTGTGCTTTGATTTTTCTGTTTGTTTTGTTGTTTATATTGTTGTTTAGTTAGTTGTTAAAAAGTTTCTCATTAGATTTCTGACGTCACAAAAATTACGAACACTTCGCTGTTGTTGTTTGAAGTCTCGCAACGGATTTTTAAATAATAAACAAATTGGAAAACAAAAACCACAGATTTTAAAAAAATTAAATCTTTTTTTTTTTGTTTTTTTGGTAGTTTAGTTGGTTGTTGGGCAGGAATGGGGGGGCGGGGGGTTGGCGGGGGTTGCATATATAAATAAATAATTACGACTTAAACTAACTAAATTTAAAATTTATAAACAAACCTACAATTATAATTATAAAAAGGTATGTATAGTTACAGAAAAAAAAAGATCTATATATATATAACAATAGGCAACAACACGGAGCAAACAATTGTTGATTAATTTGGCAGCAGCTGCAACATATTGCTGCAGGTGGCAACTGTGTAACATATTCATATACATATGAGTGAGAACGAAGGGCGGCGCATTCTTTAGAAAGTGGGGCAGGGGCAGGAGCGCGGCATAGACAAGTATGTGTGTGTGTGTGTGTGTGCGTGTATGTGTATGTGTGTGTGTGCATTTGCATGAGGGACGGCTTGTCGTCAACATTTGTTGCAACATTAAATTGCAAACATTTGAATTTTTTTCACTTAATTAAACTGATTTTCGGCATAGATTTTATCGTTTAACAATTTGGCCAAATTGGCAATACATATCATTTAAAAGGTACAAGGGCAAGGGGCAGTTGGGAAGGCTGAGGTGCAAATAGACAATTCAAATTGCCAATCAATTTAGTTCAATTGGGGGGGGCCCGGGTCACATTTAGGTAATATTTCTGTTTCGATTTTCGATTTATTCTGTGTGAGTGCAATTTTCTTATTATTAGAAAAATCCGCAACGCTGTTTGGCTTCATCGTCGTCGTCGTCGTTGTGGTTGTAGTTGCGGTCGATATTGATGCTGTAGCTGTTTAGCGCGTGCGTCGCCTGCGCGTTGTTGCACTACCACCAGTAACACCATCACCAACACCCCAACCGTCGCCGTCGACTTTGTCACCAACTTGTCGCGGGCTGGGCAATTTTTATGACGTCTCTAAAAATCATACTTTAAACGTTTTCTCTCGTCGTTGCTGCTGCTGCTGCTGCTGTTGCTGCTGCTGCATCTGATGGTTGCGATGCTGCTGAGGCTGCTGTGCGCTGCCGCCACTAGCTGCAAGTAGGGACATGGAGCCAGCGCTACATAGTGCCGTTGTTGCAGTTGCATCCTCGCAGGCGTAGCTTGCAATACGATGATCACTGCGCGAACGCTCACGATCGTGAGTGCGATGGTGATGTTGCTGCTGCTGTTGCTGCTGCTGTTGCTCGCTTAAAGCTGCAACGGCAGCTGCTGCTGCTGCTGCCGTCGTTCCAACATTGCGTTTGCTGCTGGCCGCTTGCTGCTGCGATCGTCGATTGCCAAGACGCTTCAGCTCATAATCACGTGCATCTGCAACATCAAAAGTGGCAGCACGTTGCTGTTTGCCATGACGCTGATGTTGTTGGTGCTGATGTTGTGTAGATTGTTGATGATGCGATTCGTATTGCTGCGGGCAATATTCGTCGTATTCATGATCATCGCACACATTTGCATTGCAGGGCGGCATCGATTGTTGCTGCTGCTGCTGCTGTTGGTGTTGTTGATGGGCGCGATGTTTTTTTGGCGGCAACGGTATGGGTGCCTGTGATGGCGTTTGTGTCTGTGTACTGGCTGAGGCTGGCGCCGATGCTGCGTGATGCGATGCCGATGCTGTGCCCGTGCCTGTCGAGCAGCTCGTGGCACGTCGCACAACATCAACACCGCCGCCGCAGCAGGCGCACTCCTACAATTCCGTCACAGAATACAAATCGCTGTTGGCATGGGCTGCCGCAGCCGCTGCAGCTGCCGCCGCACCACTAACACCACCGCTTCGCTTAAGTGACCGATAGAATAATGCCTGTTGCTGTTCGATTAGCAACTGTTGTTGTTGTTGTTGTTGCTGCTGCTGTTGCTGATTATGATGGTGATGCTTGCCACCGCCACTGCTTGCAACTGTGCCACCATGATGATGATAGTTGTTGTTGTGCTGGCGCTGCTGCGGGTGCGGATAGTAAGGTTGCTGCTGCTGCGGTAGCTGCTGTTGATGGTGATAGGTACTGGTGTCGTAGGAGTGCTGCTTCTTCATGCTGCTCAACATGGGCTGCTGACCTCCTCCGTATTGCGTCTGATGCAACTGTTGCTCGGCAAAGCTGCGCGCATTGTCTAACGTTTCAGCGCGACGTGGTCTCTCGCGTTCTCTCTCCCTCTCCCTTTCCCTTTCCCTCTCTCTGTCTCTATCTCGTTCTCTTTCTCGTTCACGATCACGCTCTCTATCTCTATCCCGCTCTCGCTCTCGCTCACGGTCTCTGTCTCGTTCGTAGCCAAAACTAGAGGATTGCTGCTGCCGCAAGCTAGCAGATTTGGGTGGCAACGTTTGCATATGATTAGCATTACTGGCATCTCTTGATGAGGAAGTCTTGTGCCTATTTTTAGGGGGCAGCGATGGGGGCTGCTGCTGTTGTTGTTGGGCCGCAATTTGCAGCTTTTGCTGTGCCGCTCCTTGTGGACGCTGCAGCGAACGATATTGACCCAATGTGGCAGCGCACAACGGCTGCGAGCTGATCTTGGATTGAGTCATAGGTGCGGCGGCACTGTTGCCCGTGGGCGTTGACTGCACGGGTATTTCGGGCAGCGGCTGATTGACTATAGATGCTGGATTTAGGGAGCGTTGCACGCGTGGTGCCGCTGTTGGTGCTGTCTGCTGAACAGCTGCTTCCGATGCTCCTCCTCCAGCCGGATAGACCGCACTGCTCTCAATACTGTAGACGGCCGAGGGAGGCAGAATGTGTGTTGTCGGTGGATGATGTTGCTGCTGTTGTTGTTGTTGTTGTTGCTGTTGTTGTTGCTGCTGCTGCTGGAGCTGTTGAAGTGCGATAAGCTGTTGCTGTTGTTGCTGCTGCAGAGCCAGCAACTGTTGCTGTTCCTTGGCATAGGAGCTGCCCACACCGGTGGTGCCGGGTATTTCCGTAAAGGTATTGACTATCTTTGGCTTAGGTGGTGGCGGCGGTGGCGCGGGCTGTGCTTGCAACTGTGGCTGGGGCTGCATTTGTTGTTGCTGCTGCTGCGGCGGTGGTGGTGGTGGCACTACCACCTGCTGCTGCTGCTGCGACACCAACTGCATTTGCAATTGATGCTGCTGTTGTTGTTGTTGGTGTTGCAATGGCTGCTGCACCACAGTTGGCGTTGTGCTGGGCACCAGCATATCTGTGGAGCCACCGCCAGTGGTATAGACTTGCGGAATGCAGTCGGCCTGCTGGCAGTAATCCTTCGACACGGTGGCTATCGAGGGCGTCTTGGCGCTGCGCAAATTCGGCGACGGCGAGGCGCCCTTCAACGAACCACCGTATCGTCCCACGTGACGCAGCGTGGCACACTTGTTGGCCGTGGCGGCAGCAACAATATTCAGATTGTTGTTGCCGCGCACCGCCTTGGGGCCGATGCTTATGTATTTGGGATCGAAGCGATTAAAGCTGTTGTTGGTGACGTCGCGCGGATCGCGATCATCGAGCAGGCCATCGGCGTCTAGTCCATTGCCCGTGGACTTGCACATCGCATTGGCCGTCTGGGCGGACAGCACAGAGCGTATGGAGCTGCCTGTGGAACGTGGCAGAGTGGCCGATGCGAATATGTTCTTTAATGCGCTGCCGCCGCTGACATGTTGCTGTTGCTGATGCAGTTGGTGTTGCAGTTGCTGTTGTTGGTGCAACTGATGTTGTTGCTGTTGCTGCATCTGTTGTTGCTGCTGTTGATGCTGTTGTAGCTGCTGTTGTTGCTGCTGTAGTTGCTGCTGTTGTTGCTGCTGCTGCTGCGTGTTGTTGCTATTGCCTGCATTCGTGCTGCAGGCAAGCGAATCTCAGTAAAAGTCGTTCGATTCAAGCGTCTTACACTGCTTGCTAAGCGTCGCGTATTTGCCGTTGTTGGGGCCAGGCAAATACGACGCCGACTGTTGGTGGTGCGATGGCAGACGGCCTAGCGTATGGTGGCCGGATCTAAAAATATACATAACGGTATACGCCGCATGAGTAATGCATGTTTTATATCATTTGACGATTAAAAGAATGGCTGCAACAATTGCTATTGTGTGTAAGCGTTTAACGTTAACTAGTTGCAACATGAGGGGTAGTAGTAGTTAGAAAGCTGATGAGGCGTAGCTTGTTTTTTGTTTTTGTATTATTTTCAGAAATGTGCTGATGAGCGACCTCCTCTACACTTAACAAGCTGTGGTGTCGAAACTTACAAATTGTCTTTACAAAAAAAAAAAATATGTACAACTGATGCATATATTAAAGAAACGAAATTTTCGTATTATTTTTATTATCTTAAAAGCCTAGTTCTTAATGGGCTAGGTTTTAGAATAATTTTAAAAACATTTTCTGTCCAAAATTTTGCTTAGTCTGTATGTGAAAAAACAAAATGTTTAAGGCAATTTCGAGCTCACATATTGTTTGTTAAAGATAACTTATTGGAGAATCTGCTACAAATCTAATCAATTGAATCCTACCACCGCATTATTAATCTTTTTTTTTTTGATTGTTTAACAATAAGTTTCATCTGCTGAAGTTCTGGCATCTAACTGATAAATTCTATTGATTGTCATAGATATCCTGAAGATCTAGTTTCTCAGTCAGTTTTAAGTAATTTATGCTGAAGGGGATGCATGGGAATGATAACTGTATTACTATATTTAGTATTAGAAAATGGGATTGCCTGTAAGCAATACTACCCCTAATGCTGCTGTTGGCGGTATTGCATGTGTCATGAGTGCGTGATGCGTTATGCGTGAGCGTATTGTCCTTGTACGATATGGTAAAGTGGGTTTATAGTATTTCTAAGCTACTAAATGTGTCATGCAGTTGGATATGATTCAAGTGTGCTGGGCAGAGGGCACACTAAAACAACAAAAGTGTTTAACAATATTTAAAATATAACAGTTAAAATGAAAGATATATAATGTACACAGGACGAAAAAAAAAACAAAAACAAATTGTGCAAAATGAACGAAAGTGCACGAAACGGATTGTGTCTACACACTAAACTAAGACCAAAACTAAAACGATAACTAAGAAATAAAGAAATTAAACTTCATGCCTTGTGCCATGCACCAAATCATAGCCGGGTGGCGGCGACGGCGAACGACGACCGCCGTTGTTGCGGTTGGCCAGGGATGAGGCCGCCGCTGCCGACGCCGCTACCGTTGAGTTAGTTCTATGCTGTGTATTGTTGTGGTTGTAGTGGTGGTTGTTGTTTTGGTGGTGGTGGTGGTGGTTGTGGTGGTGGTAAGTTGATGTATTGTTGCTTGATTGTGATGATGGTGGTGATGCCAACCCTTGTCGCAGGCCCGCTGTGCCATTCCTATAGGGAACGGCACCATTGCCGCCGGCCATGCTGCCTCCACTGGGCAGTGTGCCCGTATGTCCAGCTCCAGCGCCGCCAGCTCCAGTACCACCAATCGGGCCACCATGCGCCTGTTGATGGTGCAGCAGTGTGCGATTGATGGTGCCCGTGCTCATTGGTGCCGTTGGCGAAATGCTAGCGCTTGGCGCATTTGAGGCGGAAAACAGTGGCGCCGTTTCCGACTTGTCGCCATCCAGTGTTGGCCTGTAAAATACAAAAAAGTTTAGCAAATAGAAAACAAAATACTTTGGCAACGCCTCTTACCGCTTGCTCAAATAGATCCAGGCATGCGAGTCCGCATAGACAAGAATGGTGAGCAAAAAGGATGTAAGCAATCCGGCGACCATCATCAAGCTAAGACCGAGTAAACCACCGCTACAAAGGCCGTGCAGCGCTTCCGCATAATGACGGTCAATGGCACGTCTATCCAGAGAGGCCGACAAATTTGTCAGATTGCGTTTAGTGTCCTCCAGATCGCTATCCATGGCGTTCAACGTGCGCTGTATGTCAATGCGTGGATACGTGTCTTGACTCATGCTGTACCAAAGATATATAAATATAGATATTTATTTATATAAATGTATTGTAAACGCTTGGGAAGAGTAGGTTTTAAACAAATCTTGACTCGGAATGTCCCGAGAAAAAGCGGATGTTATTTTTCCTATTGTTTGAAATTTGGAATGTTCGTGATTTTATTGTTATCAATATTAATTGTATATTGATAACGGGGAATGTTAATGATAGTTTAAAACAAATATGACCTGCCTATGGCAAGAGCTTAAATCTCAAGTATAATGTCGTTAGCTTTCCTAGTTTCAAAGATCGACATACGGATAAAACGATAGGCAGACAAAAAGACGGATATGGTTTTATCAAACCACTCAAATGTGTCACTTATCCTAAACTCGTTCTAATTGCCCTGGATAGTTGGATCATTCAAAGGTATGCTCTCTGTCTGGAGTCAGTAGTATAAAGATTGCTTACCGTTGCATCATTTCAACGCTCTCCAGAGCACGCTCCACCAAATCCCGAGACTCGTTGAGACGCAATATAAAGCGATTGCGAAGCGTACCACAGTTAAGGAAGTAGACATAAGGACTGCGCTGTAATCATTGACATAAGGCAAAGATATAGGCATACTGTTGCAAATATATATGGGAATTGTAGTATTACTTACCATGCCCACTTGGCGGCACATGAACTCGTGTGGACGCATACAAAAATCCCCAGCTGCCACGCTGGAGGCTAAATAGATGCCGGCTAGCAGCCAGCAGATGATGATACAAAACAAGCCCGAAACGCTGAAGAAGATCAAGGTGCAACGGGAGCGACGGGCCACACCAATAACCAGAACCGTGCACAAAAACAAAAGAAGTGTGAGGAACGCCAACGTAGCCGGCCAACGTATCGATTCGTACAAGTCGCCAAGCTAAGGGATAAGACAGACAATTTAATTTAAGTAATTTGTGTTTTTCTCCTTCTTGTTTCCTTATGACGTACATGAAGAATGCCCATGAGAGAAGTCTCATTCTCGCTACCCTTTGTCTTCATGAAGTAGAGGACCATGTTATCCAGCGAGGTGACTGCCCGCGAAGTGTTTTCGCGCACCAAACGGGACGTCTCGATAAGCAGCATGACAGCGGTTTGATTGTACTGCGGCTTCTCCACTTGAAGCACCACATTGTGCGAAGCCATTTTTGTTTCGAGATCACGCTTAATGGTTTCAGTCTGTAAGTTAATAAGAATAAGAATATTTGAATTGACTAATGTGTATGGAGAAGCCTTTAATATAAATTTGTTGGAGCAACCAACTTTCAAATTGGATGTAGCATTTAAGCAATAATGTTTATATAGGAATATAGTTTGCGTCCTAGTTATGGCCCTTCAGGGAGCACTGCGCTTTACAACCGGATGCCGTGACCCAGAGATCAAATGTCTTACGGTCTTTAGCGAGTTGGAAGCTTATGACTGCGGAACTTTATTTTTATTGGATGCATTAACTTAAGCCAGGGCATGCCGCTTTAAGATAAAATCATTGCGGCACGACATTAAATGTCCTCGTAACTTTGGTAGCGAAAGCACAGATAAGTTGCGAATTATCGAATCTCTCGAAACTATCTTAAACTGTCATGATGTAGTTGGTGAGGTTTAAGTCTTTTTTTCACTAACAGGATGTTGTCGCTAATGTCGCACCACCACCAAATAGGGTTCGGCTTGCCGTTTTTAGTCCATTAGTTAAGCTTTGAGCAGGTGAGAGCAGTTCAAAAGTTAATGACCAAAAATGGGTAAAGGGAAAGTACCCACAAAGAACTCGCACACACACGCCCACAACCAAAAGAACTGAACAGATTGATGGAGAGAGAGAGAGAGAGAGAGAGAGAGAGAGAGAGAGAGAGAGAGAGAGAGAGAGAGAGAGAGAGAGAGAGGTCGCCGGCTCAGGCAGACAGGAACAAAGGACGAAAACGTTGCACATACATATATTATAGTAGTACGTTTTTTTTTTTTAGTCGTAATGCTTTTGCTTCCGCACTTGTGCAAGGCTTTAAGTACACAGCCAAAGAGAAAGAAAGATAGGGAGAGAAAAACGATGGGGGGTTAACGGTAAAGCAGACTCGCAGTGCAGACATAGAAAGTGTATAGGGTCGAGGACTTGCCTAAAAGCAGCAAATACAGACGCATGCAGACCCAACTAACCACCACCAAAACCCACCCACTGTCTGGCAGGCTCTCATGTGTGTGAGTGTGTGTTTGAGCGTGAGTGTGTGTTTAGTCCTGTGCCTAGATAATTAATAGCGTTTTACTTAACAGCCAAGCAATGCCAGCCATCTGTTTAGGCCACAGTATCATCTTGTCCGCACCTACTACTACTTAAACCACACACACCCCTTTGTGAAACTGACTTTGTGCCTTGGTTCCGCCGCATTCGCTTTTTATACTCTGATATTGAAGGCGAAGAGTATATCCGTTTTGTGCTGAGATATCTGGTAAATCTCCCTAAAAAATGCATTCACTCCTTGCAAGGAGACTTTTAGCGACCCGTTTTAATGCTCATATCAGAGTATACCGCAGTGGGTTGCTTCCAACTGCGACGTTTTCACTTGTTTATGTTTATTTTTTCTTTTCTGCTCGGCGCGCTCTCTTAACCTTTTGCCTTATCGGCTCCTTTTTTGTACACACACATATACACGAATCCGCAATGTTCTATGTGTATATGTATATAAAAATAAATGTGTGCTGAAAAAGTTTATGAATAAGAAAAGCAAAAGCCGAAGCCGAAGCCAAAGCTTTGACTAGTAGGAGCACAGCGTGAGTGTCCTTTGGGACTCGCACTCTGTCTAATCCCTTCGCCCTTTGCTTGCCATTGCCTTCCCCAGTGATGGCAGATAGGAGCTGTACTGGCAATTGCTGTTTAACTTGAAAATAATCCTTGATATAAATTAAATGCTAAGGAAATGCATTAATCGAATGAAATGTATGTTTATCGATAAGCACAGATGCTTTAAATGCAACTGTAAATCCTACTCAAAGGGTTTTTTTTTTGTTGATTTCGGTCGCTTTTCGTTTAATAAAAATAAAGTGACGCTGCATTTGCTTGATTAAAATAGTTTTGCTTTTGTATTTCGAATTCGCAAACTTTGCAAAGTCTTTTTATTTGAGCAAAGAGAACTTCTCTAAACATTTTTCATTTACTAAACACTTTCGGCTGCTTTAGATACGAACGATTTTAAAGTACTCCGAGAACTTGGTTAGTTATTCAAATTAAGGGTAACTTTTTTGCTGAGTGCAACTAGCAAATGGCTCAGTTAATGTTCAATGGCAAAGTCAATATTTGCTGCTTTCCGTTAAAAAGAAAAACTGCATTAAGTTAACATTGTGAACTTACCTCTTGTTTGAGATTGAGCACAAGACTCTCCACCTTTTTGCCGGAGCTAAATGCCTGCAGTAGACCATTGTGAAAATCATCATTGCCATATAAACCTTTACAATGGAAGACAAGAATATTAAAATTCGAATGCATGTTAGAGAGAGGGCAGTTTAAGCTGTGTGCAGGATCTGTTCTAGCGTTTAAATTAACATCGAAAAGCTTTTGCCACAATACAGAAGTCACTGGAATTAATCCTTTTATCTCTATCTCTTCATGTTTTTCTCTGAACGAGTGGCACACTTTGTGTCCGCATTGACAAAACAACATAATTTGTTCGCTGACAAAAAGCTCGTGGATTCAATTAAGAGCGCTAATTAAATTATTATTATTTAATTGTATGCGGAGGAGGTTGGATTATAATGATGCCACAGCAGTACTCGCAGTCGCTTTCGTTGATGTTTTTTTTGTTTTTTGTTCTCAATTAAACTTGACTTGGGGCATTACCTCTGGCTCTTTGACATACTTGTATGCCAAATGGGCAAATTAAGTGGTTCGACATTTACATTTATGTTCAGTTTTTTGAAGTTTCAGTTTTCAGTTAATATTTCTTTGTGGTTAGCAGCGTTATTCTGTATACCGCTCATGCTTGACCCTTGACTTTACTCTGACTGCGATCGGCCGCCCATAAATCCAGATACGTGCCAAAAACCAAAACCGCATATGTAATGGAGCAATGCAATCGGCGATGGCATGGCGACGACTTTTGGCTTTTGGCTAATTGCCAAGTTAAACACGCGACGGAGACGTGCCTTAGGGCGTGGCCGGCCATGGGACAATGGCCAAAATGGGTTCAATGCACCAGCAGCACTTACCTAGTCCAATGGCCGCACAGGTCATCAACGTTATAATAACCAAAGAGCAACTCTGGCAACGCTGGGCGCTCGGCTTACGCTGCTTTCGATCGCAGCAGCGCGTCAGCAGATACAGAAGCAGTCCAAGCAGCGAGAGTATCAGTAGGCCGGCGGGAATCGATGCCAGAATACCCAGGCTCTGAAAATGAGAGAAAAGATAATCGTTAGAAAATGGGCTTAAACGTTTAAATTAGGAGTTGATAATACATATGTATTTATTATCTTCTCGGCATTGACGGCATTGATTTTCGCTACTCGGAAGTTGAAATGGAACTTTTCCTACGTCAAGTTGATCAATTGTCATAACTTCAACTGACACCATGGGCAAATTGTTTTGTGGTTTGTTTTTCGGGAGTCACAATTGACTTCGGTGTGAACTGAATCCGGCCAAGCGTTTATTAAACGAAGCGTAAGTCGAAGGAACTAATGTAAGGGGTATTCGCATTTGTTCCTGGATATTGAGTGAACTTTTAATTGAATAACTCGCAGCTCTTTTTCCTCTCTGTTTGAGTTTGTTGCAGTTGCTGTTAGTTGGCTGCCCTGGCAAAATACGGAAAGAAGGACACCCGACCGAAATAACGATACAAAAAAAAAACAACAACAAAAACTTCTGGAAAGTTAATATTTTGTCGCAAGGGCTCGTTTTGGGTGCAAAATTTAATTGAATTGGCAACACTATGCCACGATACGACAACAACAGGAACAACAAGGAGCAGGCAAAGTTTTGGCACCGAGTTGCCAGGGTAACTTTGCCCGGTCCAAAAAAAAAACCGTTAGCTTAACGGAAATTTCATTGGCGCTCATTAAAAAATAAGTAAGGCAGGCCAAAGTGTTCAGTTCAGCTCGACTATCGACATACCTTGTACAAGTAAGAATATATATCAACAGAAAAAACAAAGTAGAATCTATCAGCACCCCACACAGTTTTTTTTTATCATACTCCAAGGCATTAATTCCCTTGGGTGTATAATATCCATGATGTGGGTGTATGTGTGCATTGTATGGCCCCGATCAGATTTCAAGCCGTGTTATTGGACACCAACGCAGTCAGTCGCCAGTCCCCAAAGTCTACAAGCTCGAACTTCAACGACAATGAGTCAGCAATCGAACCCAATCGGTGAGTCGGCCACCTGAGACGAGCAAGGTAGTATGTACTAGGAAAGCTACAGCAAAAAGGTAGCTCAACTTGTCAATCAAGTTCAATCACAGTGAACGAACGAACACACAGAAACTGCGTTCGTTACACACACACACACACAGGGGGCAGCATTAGTAAATTGGCATAAACAGAAAGAAGGCAGTAAGCCTTGGACAGACGTGGGTGGGTCGTGTGTGGGGGGGTTTGGCAGGACATATTTATTATTTATATGCGCTTGTTACACACAGTCGCCTTTTGTACGTGCAACATGCAAATAATCATTAAAAACTACCAAGTGCCAACTTTTGCTCCCGATTCGCATTCGCATTGTTGTTGTTGTTGTTGTTGTTGCGTGTCCTCGCAGTTGAATGACACTTGAGCGCAAGGAGCCTAGCCCCTTCTGGCACCTTTTGCAATTTTATACAGACGGCGCACAAAATGGAGCCGAAAATTTGGCCAAAACTCAAAACACTCGAAAATAATAACAAACCTCTCCTATTTTAGTAGGCGCTTTTAAGCTAAGGGTGACTCTTAGCCCTTTTTCGACTAGGGCTACGGCGCTTAAAATAGCAAATTAAGCGACGACGACGGCGACGACGCCGTTAAATTGAATTAAATCAAAGTAAATTGCAATCACTGACAAAAGCAACTAAAACAACAACAAAAAATATCTATCTACATATATAATATGTATAAAAAATAGAAACCAACCTCGAAGCTGCTGATTTCTCTATATGTACTGTGTACTTTCCGTACAGAGATAAACTGTGTGTTTTAACCCTTTCAATCCAAACTGCCCAATTGAGAATTGTGTGCATTTTTTTACTTGAACAAACACACACACACACAATGAAGAGTATGCTTGTGTGTAATTGGAATTAAAACTAGCTAATATTTGGAGCATCCAAATGCTAACACTTCCATTCAGAGAGGAAGTCGCATCCAATCCAATCAGCAAAGCAACTAAAGAGAGTGTAAACATTTTTGGAGCATGACTTTTGGTAAATGTTATTTTATGTTATAAAATATTAACATACTTATATATTTTCCACAATGGATCAAGCATTGGCCTTGTCATGTTACAACTATATTAAATATTTATAGCTTAAGTGCTCAGTTTTCGCACCTCGTGCAAACTCTTTGATTAAGTTTTGAAGATACGAGCTTAACATAGTCCTTGTAAAGTTGCAAAGCGTAATTTTGCCACACACGAGCTAGTGAGCACCCTTTTTTGATTGACAGTTGTGATTGAATTAGATAAATTTTCGGTATGAATTAGATAAATTATAAAGATGCCATATGCGCATTAAGGGTCATACAGGTCGACCAACCGATAAACCGAGAGTGCAAGGGACTCATGTTGTTTATTCAAAATATTAAATCATAAAATATATGCGTATTTAAGGTCAAATAGGTAGAATGTGACCAAAGTTTTTTTTTTGATAAAAATATTGAAGTATGCTCGATATCAAGTACTTTTACTAGATTCTTTTTTTTTGCAATTTACGACAGTTTTTTTTTTAGACATATTCAGGGTTATCAAAAACTTTGTAAACTTTTTCTCATATATTTTTTTGTTTTTTTTTTTTTGACACTTTTGAGTTTGCAATTTTACGCTTTGTCACTTTACAACGCCAAGTGAACAGCCCCACTATAAGGTATTTTTTACTTATTCCTCAAGGCATCATTCGAAAGTTTTCTACTATTTTCTGTCCAGAAATCAATTTAAAATACTTATTTAATATACAACACGCTTTTTAAGTACTATATTGTAGCATATGAAATATCAATCATGATACTGTCAACAATCTGTATGCTACAGTAAGCAGAGAGGCCTTGCTTCGTTAAAAAAAATAGGGTCAGGTCACCTGGCCATTTTTTTATATATTTTTTAATAGGCATGACATAAAAATGAAAAAAAAAAAGATGAGTAAACAACATGCAAAACGAACAATTTTTTGCCATTGCAAGCAATTTATTTGTATTGAATAGAAATTTGCTTTTGTCAATACTTCGTATAAAAGATTTATTTAGATTATGTATAGAAGTATAGTTTTCAGGAAAAAAAAATGTCTGTAATCACAGCTTAAGTTTCCAGCAACAGCAGAATAATAATAATTATTAAGTTGCAGCTGCATCTTGCTTTAAAGCAACGAGTTGGCAGCGCTTTTAGTGCCGCACGCTCTCTTCTCAAGAGCCGAAACAAACTTTCATATTTGAAATGCAACATATCTTGTTGTTGTTGTTGTTGTTGTCGTTGCAGTTTGTTTTTTTTTGTGGCTGTCTTTAGTTGCTGTCTGGGGCATACGTAGGCGTTGCTTTTGACTCTTGTAACATTTTTTTTTGTTTTTGTTGTTTTTTGCTTTACGGTTTTTGTGTCCTAGCTGCGACAACTTTGGTGTCCCGCTATTCGCCGTATCGACCCCCACCCCTCCTCCACTTAAGTGGCCGCTGACAGCCCTGGCTTTTAGCGTTGAGCCGAAATTAGAACGTCAACCATAGCCAAAGTTGAGTGCTATGATCTGATGGAAAAACCAGTTTTTTTTTACTAGGAATTAAACAAAATGCCCTTAGCCAAACAGCCGTTATGAGACATGAATCTGTAAATGTGTGTGTGTGTGTGTGTGTGTGTGTTGAGTGACCGTCTTTGAGTCGTGCGACAAATGCGACATAATATCATATCACAATATTTTACATATGTACATAACAATGCAGCTCGGCAATATGACGAGCCATTTCCGGGGGCAGTCAAAAGTAACTGGAACTGACAGATTGCAACGCCGCGATGGCGATGGCGATGGCAACTGGTAATGCAATTGAAAATATGTATGAACATACATATATCTATATAGAACTTGTAACTTAAACTTCAGCGTTGAACGATGAACAAAGCAAACGGCACAATCCGTTGCATAAGCATCTGCCAAATGCCAAAGATAAAATGCAATTTTATATTAATGCGATATTAGAATTTAGAGAGAAAGGAATTCGCATATCAATTGTCATTCCTTTTGTAGTCAGTCAGGTTTTGTAAAAAGAACTTTATGCCTGTCGCATTTTTCTTCTTCATTGCAAGTACATCAAAAAGAACCTGGAGCCCCAAAGGGCATATATAGTATATGTATGTATGTATGACAGAATGGGAACAGACGACTGCAGCAGAGGCTGGGCTAGAGGACTAAGTACTGTGATTTTTGTTTGGAAACCTTGGCATACACACACACACACACAAGCTTCCATGTGCATGTGCTGACAAATAGCTATGCTGTTGGTTCCCCAAACGGAAACATCATCGAGCTTGTGTGCCTGACGAAACACACACACACACACACACAGGAAGCAAAGCCGACAAAGTCCAAACTATACAAAACTGAATGAGAAAAAAACAACCTTAAACCAAAAAACGAGTGCCGGCCAAAGCAGTAGCTTAAGCCGTCGCCATAACCAAACCTTAGCCATAACCAGAGGTATGGTGCACTATGTTTTGAGCATTGGCATGGGCATAGTTAGGGCCAGGTCTATGGCCAGCTAGAGACTGGTTGTGTGACGTGTGTGCGCTCGATGAATAAATAAAAGGCCGAGTAACAAATTATTGAAAAGCTTTGCTAGAGGAAGTCGAGGAAGTGTGCACAAATGTCAGGTAAAATTATGTACACAAACGCATAACACGAGAGAACAGAACAGAGAACAGGGTGACGATGACGGGAGGAATATACATATGTAGTAGTAGATTGGGTTCGAGGGGCAGTTGGGGTAGCTGGAGCTGATACGAGTGTTGTGCCTTTGACGTGTCGAATCATTTCATATGCAAATCACGTGAAGTGACGCACTCACAAAACTAACAACAACAACAATACATAAAGGGCACCACTGAATTACAAATGCGCAATTTCTAGATGAGAATAAAAAGATCACATATTTTATTTATGTATGTAAATGTACAACTATTAATATTATGTATGTATGTACAGTATGTATAGAAAGAATTGTGAATGCAAATGCGAATGGAAAAATGAAAACACGTCCCAAACACAAGAACAAAGGAACGCTCTATACTATTTACTTTTTGGTGTGATATAAAATTTGAAAGCTCTTGTTCCTCGGGCCTCAAATAACAAATAGTATTTTGCATTTGTTATTGACAATAAACTTACGTTAAAGTTTCCCAATAATCTCATTTGCTTGGCATGCAGTCCTATGAAGTTCCTGAATAAAATTCCAACAAGTCTAAATTCCCATAAAAAACAATCATGGCATACAAACATCTTCTGAGCGGGGAATTAAGTCTCAAATCATCCAACTGCACAGGAATCCTGTGATTACCTTACTATTATCTATGACCTTGGCCAACCCAACCGACAATGATCTTAAAAAAAATATTTAAATTCCTAAATATATGGAACTTTATCCACAAATTGGTAATATTATTATAAGTTGAGCGATGGCCTAGATTTTTAAAACTTATAATAGGTTATAAATGCACCAAAAGAAGTTAAGTATCATAACACTACTTTAGCTCGTAATCTGGCATATTGATTTTAAAAATTTTCCTATAGGAAACCCTAAATATCAATACACACATACTACATATGTATATGGAACAATCGGATCAAAATAGATCGTTTAACCAACTAACATGGATATTCAGCAAATGTACTCGAGACAGATTTAAAGATCATTATCATCAACAGCAACATCGAGTCAATTATGTTTGTTGTTGGGGGAACAACTTGGGGATCATAAAATCGATTCGTATATAAACAAATATCCGGATCCAAACAATGTTTGCAGCGTGTTGGCGTGAGATTTCTTCGTATGGCCATTAACAAGAAATATCTGAAATCAGAGATACTATATATGTACATATGTATATACCGATACACAGGCTAAACTTTCACACAACATGAAAGAGGAGGAGCAGCCCATAAGCGTATACAAGGGGGGACGTCAAGATGAGAAGACATATATATATACTAACAAACGGAATAGAAATCGAATAGCTCGATATTCAAGAAAATCTGTGTGAAATACAACCAACAAAGAGGAATAAAAAAAGAACTGATGATGAGAACAACACGCGCAAAAGACGACACAGAGCTGGGTGGCCGGAAGGGGAAACATTTCCAAAATGAGCCACTTGGGACGCCCACAAGACACACACAAATTGAAACTGAAATCAAACGTTTTTGAACTTGAACTTTTTTTTTCTCGATTTATTTGGTCTTGCGTTTGAGTCACGACGAGGGGTGGAGGAGGCGAGGGCTACAGAAACCTGCTGGCTGGTCCAGTTAGTCAGTTAGTCAGCTAGTCAGTCGATCGAAGGCCCACGCGCCAAGGCTAAGATTTTCAACCGTTTTGAACGGTTAGTTTCGATATTCGTTGATATTCAAAATTGTTTTGTATATCGAAAATGACGACTGCCTGTGTGGTCGGTCGTTCGTCGGAGGCGGGGATGAGAGTGAGGTTTCTTAAAGAATTTAAAATATGTAAACGATGCAGCGGCGTTCAGTCAGGGGCGCCCTCTTTATATAAACATGTACTGGATTTCATAGATTCTTTAAGTTCGACAGCTTTATTTATTTATTTAGAAGAAAACAAAAAAAACACGATGGTATAGCAAGTGTGTTCGTTGTGTTTTGTATGATGTACCAAAGAAAAGGAAAAACGATATTAGAGCGGCCCTGGCAAAATGCAACAAAATGCAAAAAGCAAACATACATTTCAAAGTTCCAAAGTCGACGAAGCTTGTTGTACAAATAAACAAAAACCCATAGCTCGGCCAAATGAGATAAACTGTGTTATAAGTTATAAGGCATTTGATCTGAAATTCCGGGTTTCGAATCAGTGGCAAGACGAGACGCGAGACGATACGAGAAGTCAGGCCTGATAGCTGGCTTTTTTCTTTCTGTTATCTTAGTATTTGTGAGTTTGTTTGTGTGTGTTTGTGTGATTGAACTGCACAAGTTTTGTGACGAGATACAAATGTATCTGTAAGTAGGCGCATTGCCATGCTGCCTGCCTATGCATCTTGTAGATGCATCTGTTAAATGTGAAGGCAGCTGCCTGCTGCCTGACAGTTGTTGTTCTTGTTGTTGTTGTAATTGTTGTGGTTGTATTTGACAGGCAGACAGCCGGAAAAAACTGAATGCCTTCTCTCATCAAAAGCCAGAGTGAGATCGAGAGCGACAAGGCAAGGGCCCGAGTGCTGAGTGCATCTTTTTGATTGCATTTCCAATTGCAATAACCCAAAATGAAAGTCAGCAACACACACAGAGAGAGAGAGAGAGAGACACTCAAAGTGTCTGATAATTTAGATTGGGGTTTTTTTTTTCTAAATATAGTCAGAGGGACAGTTCGTAAACTCCGACATTAGCTTGAGGTCGAACTGTGAGGTCTGCCAACAGCTGCTGCTGCGAGAGTTGTTCCAGCCAACTATCCACATAAATATAAGACATTTTGTTATGCTACGAACTGCTTGCACCCTCGCTGCATAACTAAACGCTGCAGCATGTGGTATGCTACACAAACAAACAAACAAACACAGAGCCAAACTATAAATTTTTCTTCGTTCGATCGAGTCAACTGGCATTCAAACCCATGCTACAGGGTATACTTTTATGTCCAGCAAACAAGCATTGATAATTTGAATGGGGAATCTAATCCGATATACGGGTTTCAATGAGCGGAACTCAATCCGAGAAGCAGCAATCCCATTTAAATGCTCGAAAATTTTCACTGCACCTTTTTTAAGTTGCCCGCAAGTTTGCAACAGCAGCAGAAACAGTGCGTCATCACCTTGGACAGACAACTAGACAAGCAGATGACACAGCAAACCATTCAGGAAGGGGGGGTTTAAGGAGAAAGAGACTCTTGTTCAACACTAGACATCAGCTCACAGCCCATTCGAGGCGTTGGGTTGGATTGGTTGAGAAGGGGGCAAACAGGTTGCATGTGTGACTGAGGAGGGTGGGGGTGACCATCGTTGTTGCTGTCATTGTTGTCAAGAGCAATTGTGTAGCTATTTGAAGGTTAAATTGATCATCATCAACAGCAACAGCGGCAACAACAGCAACAGCGGCAACAGAAATCGCTGCGTCTTCAACGCCAGCAGAATTGCAATTGGTTGGGGGGGAGAGAAGAGTAGTATTGAGAAGGTGGAATGGGCCAAGGGATAGAGCATTGGAATAGGAAATATGAAATTGAGCTGATTAAACACAATTTTAATTAACTGACTGGGCGAAACGGGGTGCGTCCAATAACCAGTGTGTGCCCCTAGGTTTTTGGAAATAAAATAGGATTATTGAAGTTATCAATTCATACCAAAACCGATGACAAGAAACAAAGCAGCTTCAATACTTTAAATAAATTAACTGGAAAATTCGTATGAAAGAGGCAAGTTTTTATAGGCTTTTTGATATAAAGAAATAGTAAGCGATACAAGTAGAGTAAGAGTTGTCCTGCTTTGTTGAAATTATCTAAGTGTAAGCAAATTTAGTGAAGTCCATCTTCAAACCTTAACTTAAATAAGCTTAATGGGTCATCTAAAAGAAAACCTACTTTTATCATACTCTCAGAATACATAACAGGCCCCGTTTTATTTTACATTTCACTCCATCTTGCTCTCTCTCTCCTTTTTGTTTCTTTGGCTTGTAAAGTAATAAATCCTTATGCAATTTCAACAATTTGGTTGGGTCTATTGAGGGGGGCCCTACATCCGCCACTGCGCCAGGAAAAGTTGGTCGTGTTCCACATTCAATAGCCAAAGAGTAGTCAACCAGTCGATAAGCAGATTAGCTAAGAGTGGTCTCATTCGCCAGCCAAACTCAAATAGAATTGGCTTGAGTGCTTGCTCATTGTCAGCCCCCATTATACGGCAATGGCTAATCCCAAGTGCCGCGCTTACCTCCGGCCAGATAGCGCACAGCCCCAGCAGTTTCTAACCCAATCCAATCGGTCGATAGCCGGCAAATGGTAAACCCACCTGCTTCCCAAAATCGGAGCAGCAACCGTTTTTGCCCCTCCTAACCCCTACCATTGCTGTTTCCCTGGCCTGACTGCCTGCGCTCAATTGTATGACTACGGCTGCTCCGTCTGCTTTTGCTGACGCGCGTAAAAAACTACGCCCAGTGCAGCAGCAGCGTCAGCTGACCTACATCGACATCCAAGAAGAGAAAAAGCCAAAGCCGAGCCGAAGCGCGCAACGAGCCAGGCAAAAAACCGAGCATTGCGACGACAAGAGGGGGAGTATGTTTTTTGAGGGAAGGAGGAAGGGCAAGGAGACAGAGCTGCGCTTAGCTGACCTGAATTTGACAATGGCAACAGCAGTTGTCGCTAAAAACAAAACCCCCTGCGTCAGCGACTCGTACAACTCAAACACCTTCTTCTTCTCCTTTAACTGCCGGCAGCTATTGCAATGGCGTGCTAATTTCAATCAAATCCCGCAGCCGAGCATTTGCCCCGACTGCGCGAAAAACCCAACTGCATTTGGCAGTTGGCATGTGGTAATTTGCATAAGACAGCCGAAAACCCAACCAGACCAGATGACCTAAACCTCCTAAAGGACCTCAAAGAGGCTGTACATGCAATGCCGGGCGTAGTACTCGGGTTTTTGTAGCACTCTCACACTGGTTTGTAATATTCAGTAATTGATGTTAACGGCAATTCGTTTTGTCGGCACAGTCTCGGCCTTGGTGTCGTTCGAAGGGAACACTATTACGGGACTTTAAGTTGGGAAACACTCATGGTTATACTAAATCCCCCAAATCGCTAATCTCGGTTAATTTAATAACTACTTTTTTAATGGCTTGGTAAAACTGGAAGCAGAGTATAACATAGCCAAATGATATCAATTAAAATCCTTCTCATCGGAACAAAGCAGCGACTAAAGATGATGAGAGATAACCGGCGACTCAACAGCGGCGCTGGATCTATAGGGGTTTAACCAAAGACAGACGTCAGTCGTCAGTTAAACAAAGGCAGCTGCTGCTTGCTCGGGTTCCCGTTGCGTTCCCGAATTGAGGTGAGTGGCGGCTTTTGCCGGGGGCTCTAGTGTTCTTCAGTTCTTCGGGTTTGCTTTTGGTTTTTGGGTTTGGGCTCAGCCATTCCCATTGATACTCAGCAGCAGCGCGGCAATCAAAAACAAAAAAAAACCAAACAAAAAGAGAGACACAGAAATGGGAAGCCGGAAATGTGTGTGTAGTATCTTACGCCCGCTGTCGCCCCTGCCCAAGGCGAAGGCAGAGGTAGTCAAGAATCTGGGCACATGTGGCGCACATGGCAAGCAGCCGCAGCAGCGGAACGGAATGAGAATGAAACCAAAAGGGCTCGACAGCAGAGACTTGGCAGACAACAAAAGGCGTAAACAAAATGGGAAATATTGAAATTTATTAACGCACTGTTGTATTTGTTGCTGCTGCAGAGAGTTCCTATGCAATTGCAACACAGTCACAGCGAGAGAGAAAGAGAGTGATAGAGTTAGAAGTAGAGTGATAGAGAGCGTTCGGTTCACACACACACAGGTAAAAGAGAGCTAGAAATTTTGGCAGTACTCGAGTTGAGTATAAGCACAGCATAGTGCCATATACATAGAGTGCCCATCGACATGATGGAAAGCCAAACAAATCAAAATGCAATCAATGTAAATTGGAATGCACTTCAAGTGCATAATTGAGGGGTCTCGAGTGGGGGCAACAACACCACTGCGAAGTGCCCACTTGAGGCAGACAGCTCTAAGAACTACTCCAAATAAAATACGTAGTATAAGCTAGGAATGTCAGTTGTCTAGAATGGGAATCTTCTACAAAATATGCAATGTTTAGAGTATAAAGATTTATCCTGTATAAAAAAAACCTAGGGAATTCCCTTTGCTTGTACTTATGTATATGTTATATCCTTGTTGCTGTACTCACCTCTAGGTAAACATCGCTATCCGGATTAAAGGTGTCATTAACCCGACGAAATGTGTAATTCACATGCGGTATTGAATGCAGGATTTTAACGAGTATGCTCGGCTGTTCCATTTTTATGGCTCCTTTGGCAACGTTGTTGCTGTATTTGCTCTCTTGTTGTTGTTGTTTCTGCTGCTGCTGCACTCGCACACAAAGCGACTATTTACTCCCTCTCTCTCTCTCTCTCTTTTTCTTTGTCGCTCTCCTTTTGGCTAGTCAACTTCTTCGTTGTGCTCCTTCTTAGTTTATTTTACTTTTTGGTATGGGCTCCTTTTTTTTATTGTTGCCGTGTGAGTGTGTGTATGTTTGCTGGGCGGTTTTCAATAGAGAGAGGGTGTTGGAGGTGGGCGGGGGTGGTGGTGGTGGTGAAGTGTGACTCGAGAGTGTGGCAGCGCTGCTACTGCTACTGCTTTTGACGTCACAACGCCGCTGCTGCGACGACGTCTCGTTTCAGCGCAAAATTGACTTGAGAGTTTAGCGCATTACACTCACAGCTGCAAATAGCGGAGGGAAGGATTTCAATTCGTATGCTTTACTTAACACACACACACACACATAGAAACACGCACGCACTTCAGTGTGCGCAGAGCAAAGCAAGCGAGAGCGTGAGAGATAGAGAGAGAGAGGTATAGAGCGCAAAAGGCTCCTGCGGGGGTGTTAATGTGAGCGTTTCACACGCTGTGCCAAATTCCAAATTTTAGCGCCGCGATCTCAAACGCATGCTCTTCTTGCCTTGTCACGCTCTTTCTCTCTCTCGCTCTCTCGCTCTCTGTATCTATCTCTCTATTTCCCGAACGCGTTCAATTGCACTCTCTTTGTGCTCTTTCGTTTGTTGCCATGTCCTGTGACAGCGTGCTGCGTTTGTGTGTGTGTGTGTGTGTGCGTTGCCTGCGCTAAATTTTCACTTTCACTTTTCACACACCCAAAAAAAAAAAAACGAAACGAATAATACAAAAAAATTCTACACACAACTGTAGTAAGCAATCTAACGGCACACATATGTGTATGTATGTGTGCTCCCTGCTAACGGCACTTTGCAAAATTGCGAAGGACTCAAATTTTTGTTTTGATTTTAACGCTGCCGCATTTGCCGCTCTCACCACGCTCTCAGCGATATAACACAAAAAAAAAAATTACAACTTGCTGAAAAAATAAAATTTGCACACAATTTAATAGAAATGCGCTGCTTATCAGCGTTTGCAGCGTTCAGCTCGTCAGAATTTATTTAAGTTACTGTTGTTCAACAACAAAAAAATGCACAGTTCTTATGTAAAAACGTTGTTTTTGCACAGCGCGCATAGGTAATTAATTATATTTTGTGTATTTATTTCAAACTTTTTTTTTTTGGTCGCTCGAATTTTACCGACGCACGTTTAACGGCCACGGGGCGTTGTTTCATTTACCGTTTCGTTTCGTTCGCAAGTAGCGTTGTTACCGCGACTGCGGTCCAAATGCGAATGAATCGAAAAACCTGCGCAACGTTTTCGGCTGCAAAGGCGGCAGCAGAAGAAAATTAAGACCTGAGCACAACAATACATGGACACATGCATACCCTGCACAGAGCGTACATCATAAATATATTAAGATTATAATGGTAAACTAAACTTTTTCCAAGCCTTAGTATAAATACAGTCGAAATTTTATATTGAGCGCATCTCAAGAGGACAAAAATAACTTTGTTGTAGAGAAAATAGGTAATAAAACAGGGAAATGAATGAATTTGTAATGCAGAAAACTTTGTTCTACAAGAAATGTTCGACAGTATTATTGAAAATAAATTGATTGTTTTAATATTTTTGGTTGACCTCATCCTATTTTAAACTGCTATCTGGCAAGGGTATTTCGAGTAGCACTTTGCACTGCTAGGGTTTTTTGGGGGCAGCTGAAATTCAAATTGAGCCACAACTCAAAAATGTAAACAATTCGGCGCATGATTCACATATCGATAACGATATCAAACTGTAAAAATTTAAAATTTAATGCAGCTGCAAGCAAAAAGATGGACAACACTTAAACGGCTTTCAGATGAGATTTTATTCTTATAGTATCTTTTATGTCTTTATTACACATAATATTTGTGCCATTTGTATCACAGTCGTCAGCGAATTAAACAAGTTTGCCACAACAACATAACAACAGCTAACGAGAATAACCGCTTTAAACGCTTTACTAGTTTCGCTGACTGTGGACTTAGCTTAGCCGCAACTCCGGTGACAACTATCCAAGTTTCTGGCCGTGCACAAACACATGCATGCATGCATGTAATCTGAGCAACCTTTGGCAACCCAAAGACTGTAAAAACAAGAGAGTTCTTATAAGAAGAAATATGCCCGACTGCAAGACACTCTATCAGTATACATTTTGTAGCACTCATTAAATATTAAGCTATTAAGATCAATCGGAAGTTATTTGGTGCTCATACAAATAGATCAATCAATCACATCATGAACATATACACTTTATACGGTGTTCAATGGTTGTACAGGGTATATTACTTAAAAATTCTTAAGCCTGGCGTCAGCGTTTTTTATCGCCGGCAAATAAAATTGACGAGAATTATTATTATTAGTAATAAATATTTGTTCAATGGCGGCGACTAGTTTTTCTGTCTTTGTTGTTGTTGATTTTTGTTCACAGTCGGCGGCATATCTTGTTCATGAATCAAAATTCGTTCGTATGTACGTACTACGTTCATAGATATAGTAAGTAAACAGGCGAGCCACCAACACCGAGCATCTTATCAGCACATGTGAAAAGTAAATAGGAAAACGTGAATGTAAAATTCAGCACAAACAGTTTGAACAGTTTGTGAACGTGAAGAAAAGCTGGACTTGAACTTAGTTGACGATGCTATTGCGGCTACATATTTATAACGAATCCAAATGCACTTTTCAAACATAAAACAACGCATACACACACACGCAAACACACACGCACAGGTATTGCCCGACACGGATACACAAACAAACAAACAAACACAGGAGAAATACAGGAACAAAACGTTTTGAGTTACGTACTTTGTACACATGCAGCTCGTTTGTTTTATAAATGGTTGCTTAAGGCTCACTTATGATTTACATGTTCAATTTAGCATTGATACAAACTGGGATATAACGCTCTGCAGAGACAGCGACAAACAACACACACATTAACGCCAGTGTGACCGAACGCGACTAACAAAAAAACGACCGACGTTTATGGTATATGTCCGACGTTTTTAGCGATATGTTTTATGCTGTATCGATTAAGAGCACGCAAAGAGTATCGATATGATTTGTCAAATAATTGACATGTGGTTTTTTGTATCACATCTATTTTGTTGGTCATTACTATTGAACAGACAAAAGTAATATATATATTAAAATAATATTTGCATATTCAGTTGAGGTTAGAGACCAATAAGTAGTTGCAAAGTGTAAGTTTCGAATACATAGCTTCAGAGTGTTTGATAAAACACAAAATTAAGTCAATATCAGTTTTTACTGATTAAAATTCAAAGTTGCATTCACAAATACTTTGTGCAGCAGACGAGCCTTAATATCGAACTCGTGGTGCATGCTGCATATCGATATGATAAAAATTTTTTTTTATAACATCGTTTAGACTGTGTATCTTTCCATCCCTAGTTTGATTGTTTATCTAATGGATCAAAATAACTGTGCCATGCCTGATGCATCTCACTTTTTTGAAGGCGTTGAAAAACTTCTGGAAATATGGTTCGAGGAAAGCTCGAGTCCCACCGCTGACTTACGCAATGTATCAAGAAAAGAATGGGAGACCCTGCTGTGCCATGTGAAATGCGAAATAATAAGCTTTATCAAAAACGATTCTATAGATGCTTTCCTTTTAAGCGAGAGCAGCATGTTCGTCTCTAAGCGCAGATGGATACTGAAGACATGTGGAACGACAACACCGCTGAAATGCCTCGAGCATTTGCTTGAATTGGCCAAACTCGAGGGATATCATGTGATTACTGATATCTTCTACTCGAGAAAGAATTTTACAAGACCCGAAGTTCAAATGTCCCCACACGAAGGATTTTATCAGGAGGTTACATATTTAGACTCAATTTTCCCTGAAGGAAGATCCTATTGCCTTGGCTCCATTAACCATGAGTGTTGGTATTTGTATACATTCAGCAAGCCTGAAAGTAAACCATTGCCAGACATCATCGTTGAGGATAATAATACGGATGCCGATCCCGATCAAACTATTGAGATACTTATGCAAAATCTTGACAAGGACGTTATGTCAGTCTTTAGCAAATCCATATTAACCACTGGGCGCGAGGCAACGGCACAATCGGGCATCGATCAAATACTACCCGAAATGCTTATCGATGACTTTCTCTTTGATCCCTGTGGCTACTCCATGAACGGGATCGATGAGAACGGCCAGTACATGACCATTCACATAACGCCCGAAGAGAAGTTTTCTTATGTAAGCTTTGAAAGCAACGTCGCGCTCAACAACTATACCAAGCTAATATCTCAGGTTATCAAGACCTTTAAGCCAGGCAAATTTATTGTCACCATTTTTGCCAACAAATCTTCGCTGGCCTACGAGACGATGAAGGAACTAGAGATTGAGTACTCCACGCTCTCCAATTGGAAACGTACCGATATGCAATGTTGCAATTTCCCATCGTACAACCTACTGTTTGCCCAATATTCCCGTGCATTAGAGAAAACCTTATGATGTTTTTTTCCCCTGCAATTCCAAAATATACTGTAAAAAATAGAACAATTTATGATGTTATACTATGATAAAAAAATAATATGATGTAAAAATATTAATTCTGTAATACCAAAAATTACTGTTAATAAATCACCTGTTAAAACGTAAATTATGATTAAACATCATATTTCCATAATTTAATAAGCGAATAATACAAATTGGGTATTTCAACAAGGCACGAAGATAACATAACTAAACACAGTACAAAGTTTGACAGAGATTCTAAGGATGATTCTCGGAGAAATTATTTTCTATAATACTATTAACTCCTTGACTTGAAGAAACGCGCTGTGCGCGCTTGAACCGCTCCAAATCCATCTCTTGCCACATATAGATGCCGACCAATCCAGGCTGGCAGCTTTTTTTGAATGCGCTCATTGACGTAGCGCTCGTCCAGCAAATAAACGCAGGCGTAGTCCCGAATGTGACGCACGGAACGCCCAATGCACTGATTGATCGCCTTCATGCAGAGATTCTCATAATACTCATTGCCGGCACCGCCACCCAGCGTGTCATCTAAATGCCGCATCCGCTCCATGAGCTCGGGACTGGTGCGATTTGGATATGGCAGACCAACAACGATGACGCCGCGGCCCAAATCGTCGGCAAAGTTAAGGCCCTCGGACAGCTTGCCACCCACCACACTAAGTAGTAGTGCACCGCCGCCAGCCTCGCCAATTGCATCAGCATATTGCTGCAGCAGTTGCTCCACCCCGCCGCCACCAGATTTTTCGCGAAAGATGCGCTTGCGCTGACCCATTCTTTGCAAGGCACCTCGCTGCTCCAGGTGTGCATACACAGTCTCCAGGTAGTCATACGAAGGCAGAAAGCAAATCACACCCGCCGGTAATACATTGCACAGATTCTGCAACACCATTGTAAGCTCCTTTAGCTGCGATCAAATGAGATATGAAATTAATATTTTTGTACACAGATTGAAAGGAAGCAAACTTGCTTTTCAAAAGCCAGAGAATATGCATTTCTTCGTTTATAAATAGCTTTATCTAATCCTATTCAACCTTCTTTTCACAAGTAAGGAAATGGCCCAACTTTAAAGTTTTTAAGGATACTGTTTAAATGGGAATCATATCAACGGCACAAAAAATTTAAGTAGTTCTCGTTTGAAAGTATTATAAGAAAGGCTGGTGTAGATCGTATTAAGAAACAAATGTGTCCATCTTCTATGATACGCTGATCAAATTGACAACATTCAGTTTTTGGAGAACGAAACTGCTAAGGTAGTAAACACGGGCAAAACAAAGTTTATGGTGTGCTCTAGTCGACAATCATGGCGTCTTGATTCTCAGCTAACTGCATATAGCCATAGCTTTAAGTCTATCTAGGACAAAGTAAGGAGTAGATTCTATGACCTACCCGTGCTTTTTTGTAGAGCGACATTTGGGGCTTTAAAGAGAAAAGTTCTTTGAGGCACCTTTGGACCGATATGGTGATTGGTGTTGATGGTGATTTCTTAATCTGAATGAGCCACGAGCTGTATAAGCTAAACGATGACATTGACTTAGTCATTCGAATACAACTACAACATCTGCGCTGGCTGGGTCATGTTGAACCAAAAAGGTGATTGATCAGAAAACAATTGAAGGATCTTCATAGTATTGGGATCACAAAATCGTGCCGGATAAATAGATACGATATAATACTATTTCCATAATTTATCTTTCGCGAGTCTCGAATTGAAGAAAAACTGTAACGCTAATAACACAAAGAGTTATTCAATTGCTTCGTTCTAGCGGTCGGATAAGTAAAAGTGCTCACCATTTCGGGAGTTTTGCGTTGCGCGTAGTTAAAGCAGAGCGTGGCGCCGGTTGGTCCCGTGGGCAAAACAAATGGTAACACTGCATCTGCCGGCACCACATGACTGTAGAAACGTTCCACTACACGCTCTGGACATTGAGCGAAGAGCTGAGATGTCAGCTCCTGCGTGGGCTGCATGGTTCCACCAGCAATGATGAGCTGCAGCAAAAAGACAAGAATCAAATTATTTAAGAATTATAGTAACAGTATTAGTATTTGCCACTTACCGCTCGGGCTTCTGTGAGAATGTCTGCGAAATGCTCGGCGGGATTGAGCAGCAAATACTTCAATGTGCCGTCCTTGGCATTGAGCAGAACACGTCCATCAGCTGCATTGCTGGTGAGCGTCTCTAGAAATGCCAGTAGTGGGCGTATGGGTGAAGGTGAAGTACTTAACGACGTTTTCACTTGCTCCTGTTCCTGTTCCTTCTCTTGCTTCTTCTGATCCGTTTCTTGTGCCTGCTGCTGCAGTTTGCGCTTGCTGCCCGCCTTAGTCTGACTTAGCTGATGCTGGTTGGCCAGACGTTGAAGCAGCTGCTGAGTAGGCGGCTGACGATTCTCACTGGGACGCTCTTCTTCACACTGCACCCGCTCTCCAAAGCCATGCATCTTGTGGGCAAACCGTGTGCGCGCACAAAACTGCAGCAGGGCATGCAGATCAATGTTAAAGAAGTCCCCTTCGGCGCTTAGCTCGTAGGTGCGCAGCATACGGGGCATTTCCTCCGAATCCTCCCGACTCGACAGCAGCAACAGCAGGCGACGCACCACAAAGATTAGCTGATTGATGCGCAACAGATTGGCGCTGCTCAGGCGCCGTGCATAGCGCTCCTTGTAGGCTGTCATCTGCTGACGTGCCAACTGCAGCTGGACACGATTAAGTTCAGCGCTGTGCAGCTGAGCGATTGTGTCCAGCAGATTGTGTGCCTCGTCCACAATAATGACGGCACCGCGTAGATCAATTCCCAGCTGCTGGCGTGCGCTGCGCTGCAGTAACAGCGGATAAGGCAGCAGCACCAGCTGCGCCTGTGTCTGGGCTGAACGTGTGGCATAATAGGGACAGCCACCACAAGCGGCTCCTTCGGCGGCCAGCTCCTCAATGTCAAGAGGCTCACAGAGCGCCGCATCGCCTATTCGCTGCAGCTGGGCAGGTGCCTTGTGGGGGCAGCGGGTTAGCGCTTGTGGCGCTAGACGCGCTCTCTTGCTGGGATTTGAATTTGAGGTGGTGGTGGTGGTGGTGGTATTGGGTTTGGCACGTGCCATGTCCAGGCAACGTTCATTGATGAGCGCCACGTTGGGCAGGCGGCGCAGCTGCGTATTGATACACAGCTGCTGCCGTGAGCCAAGCGAAATGCAGCGCACATTTTTTCCATGCGGCGTTTTGCGCAGCTCGGTTACAATCTGCGCTAACTGTGAATGCGTACGGCTGCAGTAGAAGATTTGCACATCACGAAAGCGCTCCTGATGATTCTCCAACATGTCATCTGAGTGAAACTCCTCCTCGTCTTCGTTCTCCTCATCAGAGTAAGTACCCAGCTCTGTGAACGCTGTCATGGTCGTTGCCGCCCGAAGCAATTCCTCGCCTGCTCTTCGTGCGATTCGTGGCTGTTGTTTCTTGCGCTGCTTAATGTCCAGCAGCTGCTGTTCCTTTTTGAGCAGTAAATCGCGTAATTTTTGCAGCTGCTGTAGCTCATTGCGTTGCAGACGCGTTTCGCTTTGTGCCGTTATCCAATCTGTTGCCTGTTCGCTGGCACCCTGCAGCTGCCGCAGCTCTACCTCGACTTGGCCAATTCGCTGCAGCAGCTCGGTTCGCACAAGTTGCTCATGCTGGAGCAGCCAGGTAAGCGCGCCGCAGGTGAGTGTCAGTGATTTGCCTGTTCCAGTGGGACTTTCAAAGATGCCGATTTGCTTGCGCTCAAGCACCAGAAAGAGCTCTTTCATTAATTGCTCTTGTATGGAATATGGCGTGTATGGGAAGCCAAATTCTTCGACTGCCGGCGCTGGCAGCACCTTGCGCGGTGAATACATAGCCACATGAACGGCAACGATTAAAAACTAAATAAATGCTTAAAAGCTTACATCTAAAAAGACGCGCCAAGTTTTTAGCTGGCGTCACTCAGCGTAATAAAAACTTATCAAAACACAATAATCATCGCAATAATCGCTCAATTTTGCGCTAGCTTGAAGTTGGCTGCGAGCACTATTGCGTCGCTTGAAGTTAGCGCTTGCATCATTTTTTGGCGGTGAATTTGAAAGTAAAAATAGCAAACAATCGCGTAAATAACAAAAATAGTTTCTGAATAAGTCAAAAATAAGTACACAAGTCATATGCACAAACAACAATCGCAAGTTATGACTTATGTCCGATTGTTTTTTACTGCTGTGTTTCGTTTCGTTCTCGGCTTTGGTGCACTGCTTAGTAATGCCCGAATGAAGATAAAAAAAAAGAATTGATTGATTGCCAATTAGTCATGTGCAGTATTAAATGGCTTCTACTAGATAAATCTTTTTTAAGCTGCGCGTACTTAATGCGTCAGCACAGACTCCCCGTCAAGCTGTGTACGAATGTGATTTAACACAAAATGGCGTACACGATTCTGTTGTTAATGTTATGACCTGCGGCCATATCGATTTGAATATGAAATTGAATTTGAATTAGAATTTAAATTTGATTTTGAGTTTCAGCTAATAGCAAGTGACTGAGCTTTAATATTTCAACTATGCATATTGTAGGCGTTGGCGTTGACACAGTGGCACAAGATTTTCGATTTTTGTAGTCGGCATTACTCATACGCAACGCTTGCCTGACCTTAGCCAACGGCCAAAATGCGACACGGCTGCACCTCGTCTGACTGACTGGCTGGCTGATACAATATGCAATAACAACAAAAACAACAACAAAATATGTACTTACATATTAACAATAATAAAAACAATGATTGACGGCCATTGCGCATTATGCGCAGCACGCATTTGTTTTTATCACAGGTACACGAAAGCCACAACAACAACAATAACAAGAAAAACAAACTTGCAACCTGCAAACAAAGTACACAAGCTCCTCTTGCCCCCAAACTACCTCCCTTTGTACCATAAACGTCTTGGCCGTCACATCCCATTTGTTGTGCCAAATGTTGCAATGCCTCGGCTAATGCCGCGTCATGCACCTGAACTTGTTGCCATTACATATCTAATACCTGAATGTCTGCCATGTCAGTGTGTGTGTATGTGTGTGTGCGAGTTTGTGTGTTGCACACATGATTGCAACTTGCGTTTAACAAATAGGTGAACATAAAAGTCAAAGTGCTTATCAGGGATGCACACCGAATTTTTTTGTTGCAAATTTTGAGAATAATTCAAGTTTACCGACCATTCAAATCAAATTGCAGATTTAAGATTAGTATTATATATAAACACGTACATATATGTATATATCATTATCTGTGTTGTTTCTAAGAAACACATTTTTAGCTCGTCCATAAATTAACCTTAGATTGCTTATATTAATTTAATTGATCAAACTTCAAGTCTTTCCATTCTATAAGAAATTCAACATGTTTAACATTTTTGTTTTTTTTTCAGAATTATGAATTTATTTATATCTGGGCATGTCACGCCCACGGTCTTGACCTTCCCACTGAGTCATAGATCGTGTTGCAGACAGCTTGTCGACAGTGGTTCGCTGGTTCAGTGGTTCAGTGGCTGTTCAGTAGCCATTGCGCTATGCTACTGGGCCCCAAGCCAATATACATAGTACTAATCTTGAGCCTTTTGGCTGCAAGACAAGCCCATTTATCATTGGGTTGCACTTGTGTGTTGGTTGCCTTGCTATTCTTAATGATATTTTTTTGCACAAAGTTGTTCATTGCTTAGGTGGCATAATTGTTCACTTAACGCACAGCTAAAAATACACCGCACACAGCAGGCACTTGAGTGTGTTTGTGTCACTGTGATTGCTAATAGCACCACGTTCAATGATAATGCGTTTCGTCGTTATTTATGGCTGGCATTTAATATAATGATTAACTACAATAATTTATCGCAGCGATCGATTTTTCTTTCTTTTGTATTTGCAACCAGTGTCACACTGTCCCAAATGACGCTGCAAAAGAGATTTGCAAAGCGAATCCCAAATCATAGGCAAACAACAACAAAATATCGATTGCTATCACTCAAGTCTGACCTTGTTGTTGTGTGTGTCGGTATTATCTGGTACAGTACAACTGACTCACTAAAGCGATAGCAAATGCATCAGTTTTCCTGATTACAATCTTTGGCTGCATCTAATATTTCAAAGTGTTGACACTTTAATTATAACATCTTAGAAAGACTTCAAAACTTAAATGACGCCTTGACCTAATTTTCTTTCTCTTGCTCTGCCCTGTGCAAGTTTAGGTTGTAGTATATGGGTTTTGTGTATTTTTAATCAAAAGCAAGTAAGTTTAACCTATTTGAGTAATGTGCGAAATTCAAACTTGTTTAGTTTTCAAATAGTTTTTGTTCCACTTACATATATTCATATACAGTGTGACCTCGCTCAACGCAACCCTCTTTACACGGAAATCCTCGATAATTGCAACACCCGAATTCTTAACATTGTTAACAAAAGTATAAACTGTATCAAACTACTGACCACAATTTCTAATTGTTTAATAAATAAATAAAATAATATGAAAACCTTGCTTTGAACAAAGATATATTCGAAATTCGAATAACCTTATTTGAATGGTAAGCAAAGGAATCTCATTTTGGAAAACTATAAATGTTCCGTCGGTTTTAGCAATTTGCGAAATTGTTATAGGATGCGTTGAGAGAGGTCGTACTGAATATGGAAAAAAACAAATATTTTAAAATAAAATGTATATAAGTCTGAATATATTTTTAAACTTATTTGCTGCTACGTGGCAAGTTTAACATTTAACATCAGTAATAAAACCGATAAAAAGAGACCTGATTGCAATGGGGTGCGGATATGGCAGGGGTGTACGCTGCCTCAAAGATTGTCTGGTGCAGATGGGGATGCCAAAAAAGCTAACAAATTTGGTGACTCTAGCTCAACGTTTTTTTGGGCGTGTCACCAACATTTTTGCTGCAGATCTGTGTATGATGTCAATACCATTTGGTACCTCATACCTCATATAACAATAGTAGAATATGGTGGAAGGGGCGCTGGGGGCTGGTATGGACGGGCGTGGCGTCCAAAGTTTTGCTGCAGATCTATTTATGATGTCAATTTCTATCCTCCAACCAAACTAGCTCAACTCTAGCTCAAAGTTAGTAGAATATGGTGGAAGGTGGGCTGGGGGCGGTATGAGTAGAGGGTGGCATCCAAATTTTTTGGGTTTCTTAATCACCAATCTTGGCACCAAATTTGGTGGCTTTAGCTCAAAAGCTGTGGAAAATATGGGCGTTTTTGATTTCAAAATGCAGAGGGCTGGAGAACGGTGAGGCGTGGCTCCAAAACTTTAATGCAGTTTTTTGGGGGTCATAAACAGTTATCTTCCTACCAAATTAGGTGACTCTTGCTTAAACACTTTTGAAGATACAAGCATTCCCGTTTTTAGCGAAGCGTTGGGAAGGTTGGGGTGGCTAGGGCAGAATGGATGGCCGTGTCATCCAAAGTTTTTGATGAATTTGGTTGGGGGTCGTCAACACCTTTCTTGGCACCAAATTTGGTAGCTCTAGTTCAAAAACTGTAGAAGATATAAGCATTTGTGGTTTAAAACTGCGGGGGTTGAGGGCGCAACAGGTAGGCGTTGCTCAAAAATTTGATGTTAATGTTAATGGAGGTTGTTAGTAGCTATCTTCTCTCCAAATTTGGTAGTTCTAGCTGTAAGGGCGTGTGAAATAGCTGGATTTATCGATTTTGCGTTATTGAGTTTATCGATTCGCCAGCCCCCTAGTTATCGTAGAACTCCAATCTTAATTTACTATGCCATAGATAAAGACATTTAAAAAGTTGCAAGTTTCTAGCTTGAAGGGTGTGGTAAAAGGTTGCGTTCATACAGACGGACAGACGGACAGACACCATGACGGACAGTGCACAAGCCCAATATACTCTTTACCTTCGGTATCGAGTTTAATGGAAAAATATAAAGAAAGCAAGTAAAGTTCAGATGTTACCTCTTCTTTTGCGCGCAATGGTGTCTTTGAAAACCATCGATTATTGATCAAAATACATCGATGGTTGCCTCAATAACATCGATAGTTCCAGCGATGGTTTTCCATCTCTAGTAGAGATTC